>WSXT02025415.1:0-13939 GCA_011762715.2 Neuroterus valhalla | reverse complement strand
TAAAACATTGGTTTCACAACCACCGCAGTGTCCATCCAGGAGCAACTGTCATTCAGGAAAAATAACAAAAGCTTCCAGTTGAACCGCGGTAAAATACACCTATGGCCACGTCTCACGGCCGTGAGATGAATGACAACATGCACGATAAAATAATAATAAAGGGCTGGCGAAATCCTCGTGTGTCTTGAGAACACGGAGCGACCCAAGTATGATTGCTTTTCGCATACATCCCGCAAGTGCCACGGCATATCTTTGCCACACTGGAATGGCTTACAGGTTACTAAACAATGAAGGCGTCGCACTTTCGAGAGCACCGATGATGAGAACAAATAATTAAACTGAATATTCTTGGTGATTCCGCTGTTGGTGTTCCCTGAAATCTTCGTACCTCTCCTTTTCCTCGGTTTCCTTGTCTTTGATGATGTAGTAGGCGGGGCTGAGAATTCGATCACGAACATGGTTCCGTCACGTTTGTAAAGGAGCACGAGATCGGGTCTTGTGTGTTGGATAGGGGTTATTGTCGAGAAATCGTAGTTCCAGTAGATTCGGCACACCTCGTTCTCAACAATAGACTCCATTCCCCTTGGAACGTTTAGCGGGGCAGGTTGGAATATTTTTCCCACCTCATCTAAAACCTCCCTCAACATCTAAAATTTAAAATTAAAATTCGTTTAATTAAACGATAGATTTTTGAAATGATTCACATAGTACGGAATGAAAAATCAGTCAATCTACGTACAGAAATTAAAGGTCTGAGTACTCTATACCACAATCTAATTTTTTCTAGACAAAAATCAACTGAAAATAATTTAGTGTAACTTATCTCACTTCTCATTTGCATGTAAAACCTCATTTATTTCAAAAGATGGAAATGACGTCTGGCAGTCAAGTGATCACTGGTACCACATGATCACTTGTACCACGTGACCGTTATAACCTTCCCCTTCCGAAAAATTGTATCCCCTAGTACATAACCTCACAACTGGAAGCCCATGCGTCTACCGCGTCAGTCCTGCTTTTTTCATTTTTCAACCTTTACACCAACTCTATTTAAAAATGGATCCCGGAAGAACAGTTATTCAACAAAAACAACAACAAAATCTTGTTAACACTCTTACCATATAATAGTTACAGTATAACTATAGACAATACAAATCCGTGCAATCAAAGTTATGATCTCCAATACGTAATGAAAACACAAATTCTATTCCAAGGTAATATTCACCAATAATTTCTCTTTTAGGCTTATTCTTATTATCACATATTATCATGCTACCGAATGAACCTTTATGGACCCATCTATTGTTTCAGATATAAATATATCAACTTTAAAAATTCGTACAATTTAACTTCTTCGATCCTTAACATTATCTGAAGACATTTATATTCCACGCTTATTTATTTGGAACTCTCGAATTTCGTCCGACATGGCATTTTCAAATTTAGTCTTTCGCTTTTAAGAAAAACATATTACGTCTCTAACACTTTTATTGCTCCCTAAAGTCTTTGAAGAGGGACTAGTGCCTGTCTGAAACATCGACAGATGTTCCAATAGGACCATAATAAAAGGAATTTGACCGACAAGTCGCAAAAATTTTTTTATTGAGTATTATTTTTTTTTGATCTTTTTCTGGTAGCACTTCAATCAACTTATTTACATACTCGTGAGCACTTATCTCTTCACAAGTTTGTAATTTTCCTTAATATAATGTATTAAGACAATTTTCACATATATCAGTTGATTGTGATTTTTTAGGTTTACTTTCTTTGAAGTATTTTTTATTTGAAACATTGCCGAAAATAGCATCAGGTTTATCGATTTGAGAAATATTGGACCTGAAACGGTCCTGAGGTTTCTATTGAGTGAAAATTAGTTTTTACAAGATAAAGATGTTCGATTTTTGTTCTACAGAAAAGAAAGAATAGATGATTATTAGAATTATATTTTTTCCACTCAAACGACTTCTAACTGCAAATATCCTGTTTTAAAATACTGAGAGGAATTTCTCTAAATCGAGCCAAAGTCTTACGTATACAAATTTCGAAAATTATTGAACGAAAACTTAACGCTAAACTAGCAATTGTTGACGGGTAAGCGCAGTAGAGCTTATACAGTTCACGAGGCTCCATTGACTCAAAATCTCTTCAAACGAGTGCGGCATGCTCATCGGTCGTACCAAGCGTATTCAGAAAAAAAGCAGCTTGTCTGAGGAAACAGTGCTAAACATGCTGTCAAGATGTAACAAATTGCAGAAAAGGGTTTCTTAGCTAGTATAACAAAGGAAAGAATGTACATTGAAACTTTTGAGGCTGATCCAGAAATTTCTGAAAAAGCGTATGTTGAAGCTACCAAACATTCTTATTCAATGTAGGAAACATTTAAAGGGATCTCAGGTGAAATTTCAACCGGCGTTTTGGTTCAATGATGATTATATGATAAAGATGATGATGATAGCATATAATTGATGACTAATTGGAGAAAAAATGATCCAATGACGATGGCGTTATAAACTAATAATGAACTGACGATGTGTCTGCAAGATGAGATTGATAAGGATATCATTCGAGTACATGAATATATGAATTCGATATATGCTTCATGTACCAAATTTATATGCTCTCTTATGAATTATAGTTTTGATACCCAATCCGGATTATCCTAATCGCTATTGTATCAGTCTCCTGAGAATCACTTTGATTCAACTTTAAGATGGAATTAAAACCGCTAGATTTTTCGTGCTTATTCCAAAATATGTACAAACAATCTTTATTTTTGTGGTATTGCTGGAAAATGGATAAAAAATTTAGAATCCTAAGCTCTTGATCGTGAACAGCGGTTTTCATACATTTTAGCTTCTAGCGTGTACGATTTATGTATATCGAGACCAGTTCAATGACAGTAGCCAATCATAAATAGAATCAATGAATGCAACTTTTTTCCTGCAATCTAAAATTATAGGTTCCCTATCGCATATGAACTTGTGCTCAAGGTCGTGCATCTGGAGATATGAATTTTGTATTCGAGCGAGGACAATGTCTTCATTCAAGGAGTTATTGATTTAGGAGGGTGAAAGCTTCATGCGAGAATGCGCAGTACACACCGTTTCGTTCACTTGCTCGTTATCCTTACTAGAGGCACCATATAAGAACTCTAGATTGAATTTATATCGGACACATTCATTCAAAGCGAGAAAAATATCAACGAGAGGATATATGTTCAAATATCTCAACTTGGCTTAAAAATTAATTTGTAGCGGAATCATATTTAAGGTATTTCTAAGATAATATGTAAAAGTTTATCCTGATGGAATATATAATATAAATTGAGCCTCCTTATTTTCTAGTGACTGATTGCATTTGAATTCCACTTTGATTCTTTATATTTCATATCGAAACTGTGTAAATCTAGAAACGAGTCATGCTATCTCTATTCCGCTGGCTTCTCCAATTTTTTTTTGTTTATTCAAAACGAATAAAATATCGATTGCTTTGGAACAAATTATTAAATTTCAACATCCCTTCAATTGTTTGAATTAAAATAGACGTACTGCGGTTTGCAGATGAACACGAGGGTATTATTATTAACTCTATGTAACAACAAACGTTGGTATATCTTTTGATGCTTTCAATCCATCTGTACGATGTTCCGCTTCAAATTTTCAACGTCATTAGGAAATATTGCAATTTAACCCTAGTTTTTAACACAAAATTTAATGTCTATTTTTTAACAAAAAATTCTCCTTTTGAAATTTAAGATTCTTTTCAAAATAAGAAGTCCAGGATTCCGAGCCTTTGAATTTCGAGAAAAATCAAAGTTCAAATGGTAACTGAAAAAAATTTGGGTTCTAAAATGTACGTGGAGGCAGCTTAATAGATCATGAATCTCAATAGTTGGGCCATAATGTACCCTCAGACAAGCGAATGTGAAGAAAATGTTCTTGGCAGAAGCATAACTCTATTTAAAAATTTACGTTTATTGAAATGTACGGAAAATCGGTATGCCACTCCGTGAAAGATTCGTTTCGTTCTTCCCGCAGGTTTACTCGCGTTTATTATTACTTCGATTGTATATTATATATTATCATACTAATGTTCACTCCCCATGATTATCTTTTTTCAACAAATAATCTTTTTCACGCTTAGTATTTTGGCTTATTGAGAAAATAATTATTATTCAATTCTGAATTAGGTGAAAAATTAACCTTATGATCTACAGTTGGCTTTTTAGTTCCATTCAGGCAATAACATTTTTTAATATAGCCGAACATTTTTATGAGAAAAAGCATCAGCATAAATATCGAATAGTTCTATGGATAAATGGCATCACAGCGAGGAAGGCGAAAGTGAGTTTTTTAGAAATAAGAGCGGACTGGCGTGGGTCATCAAGGGAATAATAGTAACCCAACCTCTGAACAGTCAAAGAGAAATCAGATTATAACATATACAGTCATACATACATACATATACACACACATACCCACATGTCCGGGAGCTCAAATGCCCGGTCAGCCCATCCGAGCTCCTAGTCCCCGAGTCTATTACTAGTCAATAGAATGTTATCAAAAAATGTTGGGGTCGCCCCGAATAGTTAGCACAGATGTAGTCTCTGGATGCTACGATCACGATGGTTTTCCGAGAACCATCGATTCCGACGCAGCCGGAGGGGATACGTCATCTGAATCGTCATTTTCCACATCCCCAGCAGACGATTGAGTCGGAAAAGTCAAATAACTTGTTCCTGCTACTGTCCCATGTAGATCCATCAGTCGATGATCCTTCTGCCTGCAGGAGCAGTCCGAGCAGCCACGCGATCACGTCCACTTGCAGGAACGCACTCGGAAAAGGCCTGTCTACATGCAGAGCCAGAACGTGAACAGATAGAACGCACAGAGAATTAGCCCGTCTGCCTGCGAGGGCAGTCCGAGCACAGCTACTTCATTAACCGTCCACCAGCTGGGACGCATCGAGACCCACCGGTCAGCGCCAAAGGCTGAGAAGCCACTAACTCCGGAGGAAAGTGAGCACTACCCCTGGGAGAGACGGCGTGCGATTGCAGGCCTCCCCACTCATCTCGGTTAATACCGTAAAAACTCATAACTAGAAGGAACCTGTGAAGGACACAAAACACCGTGGAACCGCAGCCGCCAGTCGAATCCAAACGCAACTCTGACAGAATTCAGCAGTAGCAGATTAATTATAAATAAAGAGTAAGTTATGAGCAAGAAATATTTCAACAATAGATCGAATCACACGTCCCACATCGCGCATCACATATTACACGTCACACATTACACATCACATTTCAAAACAACCATTTCACAGTCAATATCAAAGCACCTATTTCACATCACATTATATCACACTGTTTCACATCATACTACATATGACATCATACGTCAAAACGCACACCATATGACACATAACAAATAATATCACATCACAGCACATCGCATTGCACATAACTTATTTTACCCTACTAAGTCATGTTAGGGCCTCCATATTTTACCAGTGTCATCATGCTATGCATGAAATCGCAATGCTTGTAGGACCAATAAACGCTCATATAAAAGTATATTGTACACCATAGCAGAAAAGTAGTATTTTCTGGGACGAGCGTGATTTGGCAAGAAAAAGGCGTAAACGTGGCGTAGATTGTTACATGAGCGACGACTTCGAGTTGAGCACCTCGAGGTATTGCACATGCGTGTAGCAGAACTGTTATCAAGAGTTACCAGCTCCTCATTTTCGACTGCATGCCTTTCTATGGATTTCTGACTCTAGTTATCCGTACAGTTATGCACCTGATCCATTGGCAATACCATCAAAGAAAGGTTAATCTTTAAGCCCAGTTGTTGTGAATAAAACAGTGCATGACAGAAAAATAGGAATTTTCTTGACTCGTCTAGACTACACCTCCGCTCCGCGCGTGTGTCAACCTTTCACCCTCGTCTAGAAATAAAGGCCTTTCTCTACTCGTCACAAAACCTACTTTTTGAAAACTCCCCATCTAAACATTTGACTTTCAACGCCTATATAGCGCTTCAAAAGTGCCTTATTTTATACCTACTTACTTTTTTGAGCTACATCATCACCTTCTAAAAATCTTTCCACTGCGCGGGAAAATTCTCATCGCACGCGATGCTGGCGCAGCTCGCAAGTTTGATCGCGCTGGTCAAATTTCGCGCTTCGCAAACAATGAGAGTGTACTTCGCGCATGGGCTTCGTGCTCACCTATACATTTGTGCATAGATCTTTCAAAACTGAAAAACAAGCGACGTCGGCTGCTGAAATTCGATGATTGTGAATTATTTTTCGTTGAAGCTCTTTCGGTTCAAACTATAACATTATCATCGTGTGCCTCGTGCTTCGATTTCAATTCAAATTTGTTTAAAACCTATAATGCATGAAATGTATAATGTGTCAATTCATATACTTTGATCCAGGACTGCTTGTTCAGGTAATGCAAGGCGAAGCATAGATTTCATGTTTCATGATTCCTTCAATATTTGTTATGATATTGCATTTCGAAACAATTTTGTTTTCAGGCCTTTCAATCAAAATGTGATATGTCGAAAACTCGGATCATTGCTAGTTGCACGTGAATTTTGCGTCGAAGTCGATGGAACATAGGTACGTATTTGTACTAATTGATCACGTTTCCCGACCACATTGCAAATACCAAACTGAGATAAATAATGTTATTGATTAATGCAACCCAAGTCCTCTGTTTGTCCTCCTAACATGCGAAAATTTGCAATTTCTGATGGCTTACTAAGATCCTCTTTTGATTCTCGTAAGTACTTGATAAGCTTCCCTAGTCTGATACGCATGCGTCATTGACACTGTCAAAATCACACTAATGAGCTTGGTCTACGGCATCTGGAAACGTCTTTTCACAAAAAGACAAAAAAATTGCTGACTGCAATGATTCATATTCAAATCACCTATCCAAGTCGGATCCAATGAGCGCTTTCCACAGTTCTAAGGGGAAAACTGTCATTTTCATTTCTTATTCAACTTTCACGACTCTTGACGATTGACGCTTTTCTATAATCACGCTTACGAACGTGATTCGCGGCATCTGAAGGGTGCCTAGTCACAACAAGACAAAACATTGATGACGTTACAATATTTTTTATTTAAATCACTTATCCCAGTCGGGTTGAATAAGCGCTGCGCTTATAGTTCTTATTAAAAAAGTATCATTTTGATTTTCAGCATTTAACTTCAACGGCCCTTGACGATTGGAGATTTTCTGTCGAAATCACGCTAGTGAGCTTCGTTCACGGCATCTGAAGGGCGTCTTGTCACCACAAGACAAAAAAAGTGCTGACTATGCAATGATTCATATTCAACTCACTTATCCAAGTCGGATGCAATAAGCGCCTTCCACAGTTTTAAAGGAAAAAATGGATTCCCTTATTCAACTTCTACCACTCTTGACGATTGACGTTTTTCTGTCAAAATCACGCTTATGAGCGTGATTCGCGGCATCTAAAGGGCGCCTTGTCACCACAAGACAAAACATTGATGACGTCACAATATTTTATATTTGAATCACTTACCCTTGTCGGATTTAATAAGCGCTGCCCTAACAGTTCTAATTAAGAAAGTATCATTTTGATTTTCAGCACTTAACTTCAACGGCTCTTGACGATTGACGTTCGTCTGGAAAAATCACGCTAGTGAGCTTGGTTTACGGCATCTGAAGGGCATCTAGTCACTTCATCCCTTCAACCTGTTCATTAATCATCCAATCGTGTGTTGTATGTCAGACATGTCAAGTTTGAGATTGTGCGCAAGTTAGTGCTGGACCTGTCTATATCCATTATACAAGAGTATAGTTTCAATTCATAATATTACTTCTATTATCTTCCTATTTCTGAAAGTTTACCTGAGGAACAAGGAGGATCAATTATAATTAGAATATCCTTTTTCTTTCTAGCCGTTACGATTCTTCTAAATTAAAGATTAATCAAATGTATTATCCCACGACCCAATCAACATTTTCTCAATTCAAAGTTCATCTGAACCAATTCAAGTTTCACCGCCCCACAGTGGGACCAAATCCCGAAAAGGTGGCCAAAACTATGAAATGTACATAAATCGGGCCAAATTTTCTTGCTCTGGGGTTTTTGAGGTCGCTTATTACGATTCCGGTGTCAGAACTTTCAAAAACAAAATGGCGGATCCAATATGGCGGGCGAGTATGCTGAATAAATTTTCGGTTCTTCTCAAAGTTGGTGCAAGGGGGTTTTCGAGGTCGCTGATTACAAATCTAGGGTCGAAAATTTCAGAAACAAAATGGCAGACCCAAAACAGCGGTAGAGTATGCTAAATAAAGTTTCAATTCTTTTAAAAATTGGTGTAATGAAGGGTTTCGAGGTCGCTGACTACGAATCCAGTGACAAAAATTTCAAAACAAAATGGCGGATCCAAAATGGCGGACGAGTATGCTGAATAAATTCTATATTCCTTTCAAAATTGGTGTCAGGGGGTTTTCGAAATCGCTGATTACGAATCCAGTGTCGAAAATGTCAAAAAACGAGTGACGGATCCACAATTGCGGACGAGTATGTTAAATAAAATTTCGATTCCTTCAAAAATTGGTCTCAGGGGATTTTAGAGATTCCTAACTACGGATCCGGTATTAAAAATTTCAAAAACAAAATAGCGGATCTAATTTGGCGAACTAGTTACCTAAGATAATATTTAATTCTAGCATTATTCGGTGTGAGGGTTTCTGTGAGGTCACTGAATACAAATAGTGCACACGAACTCTAAAAAATTTTTCTACTAAGCGTATTCCTAATTTATTTTGTCAAGGCGCTACTTCATGTCTTTCATTAGGTTTTTCTAAAAATCACAGATTCAGTATAGTATATCAATGGAATAATTATTTTTCTGCAATAAATATATTATTAAGGATACTATTTTGTTTCAAATAATTTTTACTTTACAACCCTCATATAGACTAGTGAGATGCACAAAATATTAACATTTTTACTATTGAATCATTCATTTCATTGATGTACTATATTGAATCTGTCATTTTTAGAAGAACCTAATGGAAGGCACGTAAGTGGTGACTCAACAAACATAAAGTAAAAATACGCTTATTAGGCAAATTTTTTAGAATTAGTGTCCACCATTTGTATTCAGTGAACTCACAAAACCCCTCATATCGAACATTTTTAGAATTATATATTATTTTAGATAACTAGTCCGCCACATTAGATGACTTTTTTTCAAACTAAATGAAGTATTCAATATCATGAAAAATTCATACTCAGGAATCCACCTGTTCTAGCTGAAATAAATACATAAATGTTTTTGGAGTATGTTCTTGGTAAGCGTAAGTTTGAAATGAGAAATCAATTACTATAAAAGGACAGGATATGATTTCGAAATGTTGATAATATAAAAAAAACAAGTGAAATGTTTACCTATGTAAACGTAATGCATAATTTTTTCACGTATAATACAAAGGATTTGAAATTATTTACTGATGCAAGAATTCTCAATTTCTTCAAAAATTGGATACAAAATTATACTGGAGACAGAATAGCAGCTAGAAGCTGAAAAATCTTGTTTCCCTTGAACAACTGATGTCTTAGGAGCAAGCCTGAACAAGTTTTAGTGTGGAACAAAGAGGACCTTTTTTTGTATCCTTCCATAAATATGATTTTTCAACTTCAAAAAATTACATATTAAGATTTTAATTTTCCTTAACTACTTTCTATGTAATAATAATCTTTTAATCGCGCATAATTTATGTTAATTCTGCATACCTTCCTGTGCCTCCTAGCTGTCCTTTAAGAAAATACATTTAAAGAATCGTATAGAAAAAAAATATTTTTTGGGGGTTTTGGCCAGCTTTTCCGGATTTGGTCCCACTGTGCGCCCGAGTTATATCTAGTTGAGGAGTAATTGATGAAAGGATTCTAGTGCCCTGGGTCTATGGTTCCAAAACCACACACGCCGTTACACATGTTTGGCCTGTAGATCTACGTGCTTTTCTGTCTTAGCAGGGTCCGTTAGTCGCTGTCAGCAAGCAAATGAAAAAGTGTATATTCAAGAAAAATGCATTGGAATCAAAATAAGTAATTATTATGTGTTGCATTCATATTCAGAAATTACGTTTATGTAATGCACAATGGAAGATAAGATAAAAATATTCATATTTTATAAACAATATAGTTTTCTTCACTTCCAAGGGCTAGCTTATATTTCAGGATATGTATGTTACATTGCTTATTAACGAAAAAACACTAGATTTAAACTATTCTTATATAATAACACTGTGTGACAGTGAAATTATACTTTTATGGAGACCCATCACAAGTTGTAGGTTTAGTAAAACTAAGAAAAATGGCAGGGGAGAAATTTCGGATACACCCCGAAAATCTCATTTTATGGTCAAAAAATCGTTTTTGGGTAGCTTCATGTGAACAATCACTCATAACTTCTCTAATTTCTATTCAATTTACAACTTTTTTTTTGGTTTGAAAGCTGAAATGCAGACCTTTTCGACTATCTATTGTGCATTTTGTCGAAATAAAAACTGACAAGACTTTAGTTGAGAGTGTTTGCGATTTTTCGAATTTGTTTACATTTTTTCAACTTTGACGATATTTTGACGATATTATTCGATCTTGGAGATTTTTTTGAAAAGAAAATTTGAGAGGTGAATATCATTCCGCGTCGAATGAGCTATTCCTGAATCAAGTTCTATGAAAATTGACGGAGTTGTGTGCATTTTAAGATTTTAAGAATTTTTTGGTAAATTTGCATGAACGTGGCTGACGTCAAATTTAAATCGGGGCGCGTCACAGAGGGTACAGTCACTATGACAACTTATTGTACTTTCTTTTGTTTCGATGCTAAACAATTAAACTTTACCCACTTGAAATTGCACACAATCAATTTTCTCTTCTGTTTTTTCTGTAATCACGGTGTCCTCACTGTACCTTTACGAACCAAGAAAAGAATATTTTCCGACATACACCATCATTCAAAGTTTCAGTGCTCAGTTTGATTTTGCGAGAAAGAAATGTGTGATAATCGAAATAAGTTTTGCTTCATACGTGGTTTGTTTGTTGATCATCAACATCGTTTGCAGTTGAAAAAAAATGAAGCTGTGATTGATGGCTATAACGATTTTTTTAAGCTTCAATATACCCCCTCTGAACGCTGGTATGAACCAGAATTCGCGTGTGTCGAGTGCTTATTAAAGTTGAAGACATGGAAATCGAAAAGTTGTCATAAAGTTCGAATTTCTTTACCTGCTCCGGTGATATGGCATCATCAGCCTTATCATAAACTGGACGACTGCTATTTTTGTAAAACAGATGTAAGGGGTCATCATGATAAAACGCGAAAAACGCATAAAATATGCCGATGTTGTGACTGTAACGAAACCAGAAGTCATGAAAGATATGGTTGGCTTAACTACAGTTCAAGAATTAGAGTATGTCCAACTCGATGATTATAGTCAAGCTGATGATCATGAAGCTATTGATGAAGAGTACATAACGTCTACATCAAGTTGAAGTGAACGACATGCAGTATCAAATGTGGACTTCCAGGATCTTACACGTGATTCATGTCTATCACGGAGACAGTCTGAGGTGCTCGCTTCTCGATTGAAGCAGAGAATTTGGTGGGAGATGACTTTAAGATCACGCTGTCCCGTATAGACAATCGGATTCCTTTCAGAGAAAATTTCAAAGCTGATGAACAGAACGAGAAACTTGTTTATTGTTCAGATGTATCTGAACTATTCGACCTCTTGGACTACGATCACGTATCGAGTGAATGGAGACTTTTCATTGACGGATCGTGCGTGAGTAAGTTTATCTCTCAATATTATGAATTGTATTCATCATATTCCTTACTAGAATCTCGATATTCAAATTTGCATAATTTTTTAGATTCGAAAGCTGTGTTATCACACAATGAAAGTAAATTGCCATCAGTTCCATTAGCATCCGCAACTGCTATGAAGGAAACGTATGAAAATTTGGAAAAAATACTTCGCTGCATCAATTACTCTGCATATAAATGGCAAATAGTCAGCGACTTAAAAGTACTCACGATTTTGTTCAGAATGCAAGGTGGGCACACCAAGTATCCTTGCTACCTTTCCGAATGGGATAGTCGTACCCCGAATAGGTATGCAAAAACTGAATGGCCATCACGTCAACTCTTTACAATTGGCAAAAAAAATGTTTTGAACCCTCCACTAGTACGACCAGAAAATGTCATCCTACCGCCAGTACACTTGAAATTCGGATATGCGAAGCAGTTTTCGAAGAAATTGAGAGTCGACGGAGAAGCGTTTTGTTACCTGAGAGAAGTTGCATTCCCTGAACTGAGTGACGCAAAGCTAAGAGGAGGTAACATATGATTCTTATTTGTTGGCAGTCGAGAGATCATTACTTTTCGACATTTTTTTATTGATCTGTAATTGTTAATTTCAGGGAACCTTATCGGGCCCCAGATACGGAAACTTATGCCAGATAAGGAATTCGCAAACAAGCTGAATCCAGTGGAAAGACGAGCGTGGGGGAGTTTCATTCAATTGTGTCAAAAGTTCCTTGGAAATAAGAAGAGTCTAGATCATGTTGAAGTCTGCACGAATTTTCGAGTGCATACGAGAAAATGGACTGCAACATGTCGATAAAGATTCATTTCCTGCACTCGCATTTGAATTTCTTTCCGGAAAATCTGGGCAAGATGAGTAATGAACAAGGTGAACGGTTTCACGAGGAAATAGGAGCCATCGAAAAACGTTTTTAAGGGAAGGGTTCCATCAACATGCTTGCTGATTACTGCTGGTAATTGAAACGAGAAACCAGTGATGAATCATAGAAACGAAAGAGGTCAAGCAAGCATTTTTGACTCAGATGATTCCTGTTCTAATAATTTATGATTATTAATAATACACATTAATAAATGAAAATTATATAGCTGTAATGAAGGTTGTTATCAATTTCATTTCTCATAACGCACCCTAATCCAAATTTGACGTCAACTACGTACATGCAATTTTACCAAAAAATTCTTAAAATATTTAAACGCACACAACTCCGTCAATTTTCATAAAACTTGATTCAAGAATAGCTCATTCGACGCGGATTGATATTTACTTTTCAAATCTTTATTTAAAAAAAGTCTCTGAGATCGAATGATATCGTGAAAATATCGTCAAAGTTGAAAAAATGTAAAAAAAGTCGAAAAATTGCAAACACTTCCAACATAAGTCTTGTCAGTTTTCATTTCGACAAAATGCACAATAGATAGTTTTTCGGCCATAAAGCGAGATTTTCGGGGTGCATTTGAAATTTCTCCCCTTCCATTTTCCTTAGTTTTACTAGACCTACAACTTGTGATAGGTCTCCATAAAAGTATATTTCATCTTTTTGTTTTTGTCACACAGTGTAATCTGCAGCAAGTTATTAGAGTTAACATCCTCACACAGTAGCACTTCATAAATATAGAAAATTGTAAACACTGGTGAAAATTTTGTAGAAAATATGTCTGCGTACCAATTTCCTGTAAAGAAACAGAAGAGGGGTTATGTGAGGACTCTACAACCCGTAAAAGAGAAAAATTATAAAGAAAAACAAACACAATATGCATATTGAGGGGTCGTCCATGAACCACGTGACGCGTCTAGGGGAGGGAGGGGGTCGAGGTTCTCGTCACGTTTCGTCATGAAGGGGGGTCGGAGGTCGACCACTGCGTCACGTGACGCTCAATTTTAAGAAAAGTGTACTGTCAACTCGAGAAAATGGAACTTTGTTGCATTTACACGTTGTGTTCTATGAAAAAATAAATGAGAGTTTAAAATCAAACATATTTTATTGGACGATGCATCATCGAAAAAAAAATTTATTTTCACAGAAGGGGCGGGGATGGGGGGGGGGAGGAAGCG
>WSXT02025404.1:0-13939 GCA_011762715.2 Neuroterus valhalla | reverse complement strand
TCTTAGAAAATGATTCTTTCTTTTTGGAAATTAATCTTTTTGTTTGAATATTCACCTTCATGGTTGGAAATTGAAGTGTTCCAGTTAAAAATTTATCTTTTTAGTTGAAAATTCATCTTCTTATTTTGGAATTCAAGTGTTCTGGTTGAAGATTCATGTTATTTTTAAATTCATCGCATTGGTTGAAAAATTAACTTTTTTGTTGGAAATCTGTTGTTTCTACATTCTCATCATAATGAGATGGTATTGGTTTTATGTAAAAGTCGGCTTTCGCGGAATTTATAAAATCTCCACGTTCTGAGACCTCCTTATTCCGAAAAAGTAGTTTTTACGTTGGTGTCTGTATATCTGTTGTCGTCGTCATTGGTGTCTGTATACTCGATAACTTCTGAAAGACTAATCGGATTGGATTGCCCTTTGGCAAACATTTTGAGGGACCAAAAAGACAGGTCAAGTTCGTAAGTACAATTTCTTGTAGCACGTAAAAAGTGAAACAATTTATCCTTTGATTTTTTTGGATAAAAATAAAATTGTCAGAGTTACGGTATGTTCAAAATTCAAAAATATAAACGAAAATGAGAATTTTTAGCCAAATAACGCAAGATTGAAAAGAAAGTCAGAGAAAAAACATGTTTCTTCTTGGGAGCCCTACAAGATCGTGAATACAACTTTTTTAATTTTCTCAAAAAATCGAAAATTCCAATTTTGATCGCACAAAAAATAATGCAAAATTATATGTGAACTAGGTAACTTTCGAAAGAATGATTATATTCGATCGTACTTTGGCACCCATTTTAAGGGACCAAAAAGACAAGTCTGAAAGAGATTTGAATAAAAATAAATGTAAGCGTTTTGCGACAAATATAAATATGTTACTTTTAGTTCACCGGGAAAATTGAAAAACTTGACCGTGAAAACTCGGGAAATGACCGGGAATTTAAAATTGTCCGCCGAATCGACACCCTGTAATTCATAAATTACAACTTTTATTAATAGCAATTGAAGCAATTGAAGATAGACAAAAAATGACTTTCATAGGAGGAAAATACAGAATTAAGGTTGCGGAATGGAGCAAACATCCGTTGAATAATATTGGTAAGAGGGAATGGGAGCCCAGGGCATGGTCGAAAGCATCTAGGATAAAGGATAGTCTGTAAGAAGATATGTAAGAAATAGTTGGTAAGGTAGTACATAAGGATTCTAGACAAAAAAGGGAGGGAATATAATCAAATAGAGAGTAAAGAGAGCTGCATGATAAATTAATAAAACAAATCTTGGTACAATTATCAAATTACTTACGTTATCTAAATTAGCGATGCCGTCAGTAATATTATCGATTTCTTGTGGAGGCACGAGTTGATTCAATTTATTACTCATCGCTTCTACGTTATATCCTAATAAATCTAACAGTCCAGTCGTCACATTATTGCTGAAATAAGCGCCAACGCAGTTCCAAACTTTTTTATTATGATCATCATTGGCCGTATTAGCTTTTCCACTGCAGTAATCACCATACTGCTGAGTTTTTAAGGCTGCTTCCAATTCATTAGATCGCTTTACGAGTTCTGGATTCGTAATTACTTGCGATACGAAAACTTTTCTGTTTGAATTCGGTGGCATATTCGGATCCGTCGACTCGTTTTCGAATATCGTAAGTTTTCCCCCGAACTGTTAACAAAATAATTTATTTATAAATTATGTCAAGAATTGTAGAATTGTACGTTTCCCCAGTGGAGAGAAAATGCATTCGGTGATACGTTCGAAATAGTTTATTGGACTAAGAGGGACCAAGCGGTTAAGTTGTTCAATTTTAGATGAAAAATGGTAAAAAATTCCATTTATCTTTAAAAATTTTTTTATTATACGAGTATCTTGTCACGAAAGTGCAATGAATTTCTCTGAATTATGTACTTCTCCGACTATGTAAGCTAGAAATCTTAGCTTGAAAAGAAATAAGTCTACAATTTTTTTATTATCGTTTGCAAAAGAATAACATGAAGATGAGAATGTTTTCATGAAAACAGTTTGCTGACTGAAATGAGACCTCAAATAATAGAATTCGAAGATAAATCTAACTATTATTGATTGGAAAATCTACTGCATATTTAAAAAATTGCCTTTTGAGCTTAAAAATCCAACAATTTGGCTAACATTTTTTTACTTTTCGAGCAGAGAATCTTACTTGGTTGAAAATTCGTCTTTTTGTTCTTAAACACCATTAGTTTTGGTAGACATTTCATTTTTTTTAAATTGAAAATGCAACTACTTCGTGGATGGTTCGTCTCTTTTTGTTGAAGTGAATAACCTTTTATTTGAAATTCAAATCTCTTCTATTCGCAATATTAATGATTACATTCTCCATTGCTACTGTGTCTTTTTCCATTGTAACTTTCAAATACTTGATTGATAATTCAATTGTCTGGTTAATAACTCATTTTTTTATTCTGGATGCACACAGTTATGCTGGAAATTTGAGTGTTTCTTGAGTAAAATAAAACTGCTTGATTGAAAATGCATGATTGAAAATTGATTGCATTGATTGAAAATATATTTCTTTGTTAAAATTTCAGTTTCTGTTTTTGGGTTCAAACTACATCTATTTGGTTGAAAATTAATGTATTTTTACTGAGGTATTCATTCTTCAATAGGAAATTATTATTCTTGGCTAAAAAAATTTTCTTGTTTTGAAATTAAACTACTTAGTTAAAATGCATCTACTTCGTTGAAAAATCAATATTTTTGCTTGACATATAAGATATTTAAAGTGTTCAAAATTGAATCAAATATAGTATATTTGACATGGTTGAAATGAGAGACTTGAAGCATTCTAGGTCCTGTTTCAAACTAAATTAGCAAATAAATTGTTAAAGAAATATTCGAAGTTGGTATCCCCAAAAATAATCACTTTCAAAGCGTCTTATTTTCTAATGTCTTGAGTTACTGCTTGGGATCTTCAGAAAATTAATCGAATTTAAAAAAATGTGAACACAGATATGAATATCGTAGTTATCAGAACTATCAATCAATCATGTCTAATTTCAATATAAAACATTATACATTATGAAAAATTGATAAAAATTATACAGGATCTAAAAATAGATCTAATAACTATGATGTTTAGAACTTGATCATTTTTTGAACGAAATGAGGTAAAAAAACGTCAACTTATTAATAGTTATATAGTTATTATAAACTGATCTGAACGTACAACCGAATAAATTTATTTGTTCCTCTCCTGTAAAATTTTTCCAGATCAACTTGAACGTTCAAAGAGAAGTTCAAGTTCCAGATTTGGACTCAAACTTAGAAAATGTGAAAAATAATTTACCCCGAAGGATGCACCGAAGGGTCGTTTCAACCACTTTGGAGCCTTCTTTAAAGTAGCGGCTGCTTCCATTTCAGCAACAGGTGGAGCTTGAGTGAAAGGATCCATTCCTGGGAAAGAATCAACAATTTTGGTGGAGGTTTCGTTAGATTCTTGGTTACGACCGCCAAGAAGAGAATAAACAACAGCGTGGCCATCGAAACTGGTTCCTACGATTAATCCCGGATGTCTAGGACACCAGGAGACGTCGAAGTTCCACTGATTTGTTTGTGCGAGTTCAGAGATGACTTCTCCATTCTGAAAGGGTGAAAATGTATTTATTAGAGTTGAATATTGAAACAAAATGAATTTCTACAGTTTGCCTATAAGGATAGGTGGACCGGGCGCTAAAAACTACTTCAAGCCAGCTTCGTATCCGGGGAAGAAAAATTTTTGCGCACACTTTACATGCACAAAAACTCAAGCTTTTGGTGCAACTTGAGCTAAAAATAATTTGAGATGATTTTGAAGACTCTATCACAACATCATAATATAGTATAAAAAACAGTTGGGAATTTAAAAAATTATAATTCATAAAATAGTTCCGGATGACTTTGTGATTGTTGATTTAACTGTGTTGCAACGTTCTCAAGTATACATTTGGAATTAGTCAAAAAAGAAAATAAAAATAGATGGGATAATATTAAAATTCGAAGTCGATTATGTCAGGAAGAATTTTTAATTAGCCTCCATACTCTTGGTATGTAGATGATACCTTTTCATGCATTCTTCTAGCAAAGTTACAAACAGTTATTGATGCTTTTAACAGTTTTCATCCAAAACTTCAATTTACAAATAAAATTAATTGAGAGTTAATTTTCAACTGTGCAATTTTAACATCGAAAATATGAATGATTGAGAGAAAGTTGGTTTTGAGCTAAAAAGTTGAACTTTCTATAAAAATAACCGAATTTTACACCAGACATTTGAAATGTCAACCCAAAAAGATACATTTTCCTCCAGATAGATGAAATTTCTATGAAAATAGTAGAGCTTTTAATTTTCATTCCCAAAAAGCCGGATTTTAAACAAAACAGTTCAATTTTCTACACAAAGACCAATTAAAAAAAAAAACAAGCTAATTTTTATTAGAATAGTCGATTTTTTCGGAAAATAATCAAATTTCATACAAAATAGACAAAATTTTTGAATGAAAATATTGATTTCCAACTAAAAAGAGAAAATTTCCAATAAACCAGTTCGAATGTTAAGCCTGTATTTCGTCAAAAATTTATTCTTCTCAATTAAAAACTTTACTATTGTATTTTTGGTTCAGAATTCATCTCTTTTGGGCAAAGCTTCTACTTTTTGATAGAAAATTTGAGTATTGTAGAGAAATTCGTGATCTTAGAATGGGGAATTTAAACTTTCCATTTTTGGTTGGAAATTAACTGTTTGTAGTTAGTATTTCATGTATTTATAAGGGAACTTTTCTTTTTTGATTGAAAATTAATACTTTTTATTCAAAATTCAACTACTAGGTTTAAAGCTCAATGACTCCACAAACAATTTATTTTATTAGTTGAACATTTATGCATTGCGTTACAAATTCAATTATTTTGTTGAATTTCTTCAACTGCAAATTTGACTATACCATTTAATAATTAAAATAGATCGTTTTCATTTTGAAAATCAACTATTGGAATAAAAATCGGCTTGTTTGTTCAGAATACATAGTCAAAAGTTGAAATATCGTATTTTTGGTTTAGAAATTTATTTGCTTCGCTGACAATTAACTTTCTTGTTGATGATTTATGATTTCGGTTGGCAATTTGTCCTTTCGGCTTCAAAATTTAACTGGTTTGCTGAAAAATAGTCTTTTCAATTCAAAAATTACTTTTTTTTGGGCTAAAGTTCTTATTTACAGGTAGAAAATTAAACTTTCTTCCCGGAAAAATTGATTATTTGATTGAAAAATAACTTCATCTTAGAGACCAGACTGCAGGAGACTGTGCCCTCCTGAGTTTACAGCACAAAACGATCACAACTCCTTTGGTAGAACCAAACGAGTTACGTTCATCCCGGAAGGGATTTGGCCTAATGGTATAATAATAAAAATCATCATCTTACCGGAGCATCAGAGTTTGGATTCCAACAGAGTATTCTGTTGTCTTTTGCGCAACTCAGAAGAAGGTCTGGGTCTTGAGTATTCCAGGCGATTGAGAGAACTCCTCGTTGATGACTTTGGAGTGTTTTCAAAGGTGATGTGGCGAATCTCAAATCCCATAATTCGATTACCGGGGCCTGGTCGTCTTCAGAAGCCAGGCAGAGTTGTGTTGCAACATCCGGATGCCACTGAACTGATTTCCATCGTACCTAAAAGCATAACATTCCTCGATAAATTATTATATTTAAAATGATTGAGAGTGTCTACCCGGCGATTCCAAATCTCTAGTTCTCTCCCAATCAATTTTTCATTTTCCTGGTCCAAAGTTATACTTATTTTTGAAGCTTCCAAGTCCCTACTGAGGATGATAATTGTTTCGGGAAATTAACTAGACCAAATGAAAATTACCATTCTTTAAAAAAAAAATCCCTGTTCCCTTGTTTTGGATTATAATGCCTTGTCCAAGATAGGAAAAAAATTCTCATTTTCAATTTCAAATTTTCATTCTCAAAAATTCTGTTATCCAATGCAGAATTACATATAATTGCTTCTCGAAAATTTGTTCTTCTATGTCCGAATTCTAATTCGTTTTAAAAATTCCTTGTGCCAGAGCTAAATTATAATTTTCCTTCCAAAATTCTCTAATTATATTCTAAATTCAATATTATATATTATTTCTTTTTCCAATCCATGTCCATTCCCTGACTCATTCTTCATTTTTCTCGACCATTAATAATTTAATATTCTCAGGGTTGCCACAGCCTAATTTACTTGGAAAAAGTGTAAAAGTGACCTACTTGAACTGAAAAAGATACCAAGAGTGTAAATTTATAGCTAAAAAATGGACTTGTACTGAGAAACGAAATGCATTACTTATTTGACCAATGTTCTTTTGAGTATGAAAGATATCGAAAGAATTCGATTAATTGATAAGAATATTAGGTGAGTTTAAACGAATTCACGATGAACTAATAACACTTCAAAACAATTTGAACTGAAAAAAAAAGTTTGAATTATTTGGGAAAAGTTTGAAGCATATATTTTATAACAAACATAAAAAATAAGCAGAAACAGTAAATTTAAATCCAGTGATCTTGGAAAATTTGGGTGAATTCAGAAGCTTCAAGAGAATTCCGAAGAATTTAGGATTTATTCAAAAGAATTTAGAGTCAATTCCAAATCAATTCGAATGAGTTGCTGAAAATATTAGGGCAAATCTTTCAATTTCCGGAACCTTAGAGAATGCCTCACTACATCTTAATAAATTTTCCGAAATTCATTACATAAAATCTGATGAAATTTCATGAGAGGTCCTGTGGAATTGTTCCGAGATTCCCGAAATTCTTGAAACCGCATCAAAATTTGTTTTAATCTCTTGAGAATGCCTTGAAATCTTCCGATGTACACTAAAATATGTCAAATCCTTTGCAACCCCTTCCAATGATTGAAATCATTCATCCCCTGAATTCTTTTAAAGTATGTAAAAAATAATAATTCTTTTAATTTTCGGAAACATCTTACAATATTCGAAAATCTATGAAATCCTACGGAATACATCCCTCTTCAATGAATTCTCCGAAATTTATTGAATTATCATAAAATTATTATGAAATGCCGTGAAATCTCATAAAATCTGAAGATATTTCATGAAATCCTAGAAAACTGATCGAAAGACCTTGAGAACTTTTCAAGTCCCTTGGAATCCTTGGAAATGTAATGAAATCCCTTGGAATCTTTGACATAATCCTAAACCTCATAAGTGTTATACGTTCCGTACCCTCAAAAATTCTTTAAGAACTCGAGAAAATTGTTCAAATCCCTCGAAATCATTCAAATGTTCGAAAAATTTTGTTTTGATTGAGTCCAAATAGTTTAAAAAAATTTTTTCAAATTGAAAATTGAACTATTCCAGTTTTTGTTAATAAATTATGTTTTCTTGATGAGAATTCAACCGTTTGGCCAAAAATTTTTCAATTTTGTTAAAAATTTGCCTTTGAGCAGAAAATCAATCTTCTTGGTTGAAAATTAATCACTGTAAATGAAAAATGAACATACTTTGTTGAGCGTTTAATTATGTTCAAGAAAATTCAACTATTTCTTAAAATTCTTCAAAATTTAACTATTTTCTATAGGTCATCTTTGTTTGTTGAATATTCAACTGTTTTATTGAAAATTTATCTTCTTGCTGTCAGATTCAACTATTGGGTTACAAACGCAACTGTTTAGTTCAAAATTAATTTATTCTGTTTCAAGTTCGATTATTTTGCTGGAATTTCAACTATTTGATTAAAGTCATCTTTATTGGTCCAAAATCCAACTTTTTCGTAAGCATTCGTCCTTTTGGATTAAAAATTGATCTTCCTTGGATGGGAGTAAACTTTTTTGTTGGGAATGTAACGGTTTTTAGTAAGATAATTAATCTTTTTTTTTTAACTTAACTGGTTGAAAATGCATCTCTATTATGCTGAGAATCAAATTGTTGGGTTGAAAATTCTGTTATTTTGTTGAAAATTCATTCTTTTAGTACAAAATAAATCCTCTTGGTTTCAAATTCAACCATCGTGTTGGAAACGTAGCTGCTGAGTTAGAAATTCATCTATTTAGTTGAAAAAATATGTATGAAGTTGTAACTTCAACTAATTAATTGAAGCAATCTTTTTTGGTAAAGATTTCCCGTTTTGTTTGAAATTTGCCCTTTCGGACTTAAGATTCATCTTGCTTGGGTTCTTTGTTAGAAAACTTGTATGTTGGAAACTTAATTTTTGCTCCAAAAGGACTATTTCGTTGGAAAGTCGTCCTTACGATAGGAAATTAATCTTCTTGATAGCAAATAAAACTATCGGATGAGATACGCATTTATTTGGTCAAAAATTATTTTTTCTTTTCGGAAGTTTATGTATCAAATTGAAACTTCCATTATTCAATGAAAGTCACCTTTTTTTAGTGAAAAATTCAAATGTTTTGTTCAAAGTTCCTCCTTTGGTTCGGATGAAAAAATCATCTTGCTTGGGTAAAAATGAATTTTTTTTGTTTGAAATGCAACTGTTTCCAGTCATTCAATTATATTACATTCTCATTTTTGGTTTGGAAAGTTGGCTTTTTTTTAATGCATCTTCAGTATGTTCAAAATTTAATAAATTGGTTGAAAATTGAATCGTTTTGTTTTGAAACTCAACTATTTTCTTCAAGTGATTTTTTTGTGTTGAAAATGCAAGCATCCTTTTGGAAAAAATTAATCTCTTTGGTTGCAAATTCAACTATTGGGTTAAAAATTCAGCTGTTTATTTAAAAATTCATCTTTTTGGGGTGAAAATTACTTTTTTCTGGAAATACAACTGTTTTCAGTCAAATATTTAATTTAGCTTGTTTGTTACAAATTCGTCCTTATGGATAGAAAATTAATCTTATTAGCTTTAGAATTTAACTCAAGTTGAAAATAGAACCTAATTTTGAAAATTTCTCTGCTTTGGTTTGAAAATTCAACTTATCCCCTCAGTGCGAATGATGATGCCAGGTATGGTAAATAATCTCAAAACGTAAATCTTTCTCTATTTGATTCTTTAAGAATATATAGGCACTAACATTCCCGGCTTTTTCCAACTTTCAAGTTTGATCAATTTCAAGATAAAATTATGGAATTTTGTATCCAAATGCGGAAAAATGAGAGCGAACCTTCGAATTAGCATCCGTTAACTTAATTATCGCCTCATTTTTTCTCAGATCCCAAATAACGCAGCGCTGTGAGAATGTCGATGCCAGAATATGCTGAACTTGCTTGTTCCAAGCGATATATTGCACATCTTCTGCTGGTTGGCTGCGAGTTCCTGGAGCCATCGGAGTATTCGTGTTGTTAACATCCCAGATATAAATTTCACTCTCCCCAGCACCTGTAGCGAGTAAATTTGACTGAAAGGGATTGAAATCCATCGCACGGACAGGCCCAGTGTGTCTGTCAGGACTGCTCAGTAGAGAATTACTCTCGTTTGCTAGTAATTTGGCAGCGGAATATATTTTTATCGTTCCATAGTCACAGCCACCGACGATCACACCGGCTGTATCATTACCGTAGGATCCCCATATTATTTTGTGGAATCTGAAAAAAATTAGGGAAGTTTAGAAACTCGTTATCATCGATTTAAAGGAGGGCAGGGTGACCACCAAAGTCCAGGTCTAGTTTCCGGATAAAAATTAATCAACTAGCATAATATCTGCGAGTATAACATAGATTCAAATGTAAAATCTACCTAGATTCTATTCAAAATTTTCTTTAATAGTTGTAATGTATTTTCATCGTGTAAAATTATGTAGATATTACATTTTCAATACAAATTTTGCTTTCCTCTGGAATAAACAACGGTTGAATTTTCAATTGCTGCGAATCGGAGAAAAAAATCATGAGATAATAAGCAACAAAATATTGAATTAATGAAGGGATTATTGCAAAAATGGATACACAAAATTCGTTTTTGTAGCGCGATACTTACATTTGGTTGGAAGTTTTTTTTTATTTCTTGCCTGAAAAACCTTTCTTGGTAGGAAATTTGAGTTTTAATGAAGTGAAGAAGATAATCTCTTTCGATGAGAATGCAATCTTTTTTGGTCAAAAATGCAATTTTTGGATGAAGAATTACCTTATTTTTCCCATACAATTTTTTGATATTCATATTTTTGATGGAAATTCATATTCTTGTTCGAAATTAATATTTTTGGGTTAGAAATTCAACTGTATTGTAGAGAATTTATTTTTACGGCTTCAAAGTTGAACAGTTCAGTTCAAATTTCTCTTCCTTGGCGGAAATATCCTCCTTGCATCAAAAATTCAATATTTTTGTTGAAAATTCATCTCTTCTACTAGAAATGAAATTTTTCGGGGGTTAAACATAAAACTGCTTGGTCGGAAAAATCCTTTCTGGTTATGGATTCAACTATTGTCTTGAAAATTCGTGTTATTTCGTTGATTTCAACAGTTCTTGATTTGAAAATATTTTGTCAGGAAATTTCTGTTCTAGGTTTCGAATTTTATCTTTTCTGGCAAAATGTTTCTTCTGATAAAGCTGTTTGGATGGAAATTATCCTCATTTAGTTTAAAATTTAACTATTTTCTCAAACGCGGATCATTCTAGTTGAAAGTTGATTTTTCGGTTGAAAAATGAAATACTTTGTTGAAAATGTATTATTTTCATGGTTGAAAATCATTATTTTGAAACGAAAATTCAACCATTCTGTTCGAAGATCTAGGGAATCTAAAAAATGTGTAAAGAAATATTATTTTTCGAATAATTCTACGAATCGGTTTACGATTCATTATCTCTCGTGGCCATAAAAACAGAAATAACATACCTATCAAAACACTATTATTATGCATTTCAGTAAATTCGAAAAAAAATCCCGGTTATTGAATCAGATTCCCGAATACTTTCCGGTTCACGGGAATATCTTCCAGATGAATTTTACTTTTTCCAAGTCAAAATATATTGCATTTTCAACAAAATAGTTGAATTCTTAACCGGAAATAATAAGTTTTTAGGGGAAGAGTTATTTTTTCAAGCTGAGATTACAAATTATTAACAAAGAACGAAATATTTGAGTTTTCAACCAAAAAGATTAATTTCTTACAAAAAAGACGATTTTTCAACAAAATAAATTAACTTTAATGAAACAGTAGAACTTCTAACTGAAGAAGATCAATTTTTAGTTCAAAAAAAGTCAACCAAGAATAGAATTGTTGAATTTTCAAATGCAGAAATCAATTTTTAGATGAACAAAAATGGATTTTCAACAAGATAGTTTGATTCTCAACCAAGGAGTAGAATTTTGAATAAGAAAGTTCAATTCTAATCGAAAAATGTAATAGTTAATATTTTAACATAAAAATCTGGTAATTTTCTGTCAAAAACAGTTGAATTTGATGAAAGAGACGAAATTTTGATGCAATATCCGGATCTTCGAATAAAAAGGATTAATTTTCAACTAAACAGTTACATCCTCAACAAAAAAAGATCAAATCTCTACTAAGAAGATTAATTTTTCGCTAAAAAACGATATTTCAACAAATTATATATTTTGGACTTGAAACTGATCATTTTTAGATTAAAATTGATGTAATTTTTGGTAAAATATTGATCTCCTTCTTTAGAATAGATGTTAACATACATCCAAGTGACAGTAAAAATGATAAAAGCATGAAAAACAAAAAATCAGTCTTCTTGGTTACAAATTAATTTATATTACCACTTTATTTAAATTGTTGAGTTTCCAAACAAGAAAATAAAATTTCTTCTGTGGAAGATAAATTTCCAAATAGCTCAATTCTAAGCCAGACATAAATCTCCAGCCAAAAAAATGGATGAATCCTGCACCAAAATAGATTGATCATCAACAAAATAGTTGAATTTTCAACCAGAAAAAAATTCCCAACTATGGAAGGGTGATAAGAGGGATGAAGAGAAGAGTGAGAAGTGTTAAAATGAAGAAATAAGGTATGATTTCCGATCAAATACAGTTCAATTCAACCAAAACAGTCAAATTTTTAACAGAAAAAGATTAAGTTTCTGCTATAAAGATCCATTTTCTTCCAAAAAAGACAACTTTCCAGAAAACTTGATATTTTCGACAGGTAATTAATCATTTTACGTTGAAAATTTATTTATTTTTTGGTAGAATGATAATCTTCTTCTTCTTTTTCTAAGAAAAAGATTTCGAAAGACAGCCAAGTGACAGTTAAATTATTAACAAGATAAATGGAATTCTCAACTAAAAATGCAATAATTGGTGATTCAACCCAATAATTGAGTTTGTAACCAAACAAAAATTATGCTGCAACCAAAAACGGTAGAATTTTCAACCACATAGTTGAATTTTTAAGCAACATAGACGAATTTTACAGATCAACCAAAAACATTTCAATTTTTGGGTAAATAGTTTAATTTTCAAGCTGAAACACAAATTATTTGGAAGGCAGTTGGATGTTAGACACAAAAGAAAACTAATGACAAAATGGTTGGATTTTTAACAAGATAATAGAATTTTTAACAACATAGCTGGTTGTTTAATCGAAAGAGACGAATACTGAACAAAAAATGGAATAGTAGACTCTTAGAAGGATAATAGTTGCATTTTTGTATTGAATTCTAACAATTCTGTTCGCATTCAAGCAAAAAAACCAAGGAAAAAGAGTAGTTTCTTAAAAACAGGGAAAAAGAGAGAAATCCTACAGAAGGAGGGGGTCAGACTGTTCAGGCTACAACTAAGTAGAAAAATATAAACCTGTGATCACTTGGCACGCTGACTTTATGTTCCATTTCATAACCGGGCTGTTGGAGATTAAGTGCATATAAATCTAAACTAGCAGAAGTATTGAAGCTCGCATCCAGCTGTTGTGCAGCAGTTCCTGCTGCGAGTAAAATCGGATGCTGGGCTTGCGGAGACCAAGCCACATTCACAGTCTTTAATAACTCTTTCACCTTCATCTTGAAATCTGTAGACAGAAAAAAAATATTTATTTACATATTTCTGAACCCGTTTCTTCAGTCTCTGAATTACATTTGATTCTTTTTTAACAAGAATGAGGAGATTCACACTTCTTCCATGAAGAACAATTGAGAATAATTATTCTGGAGTGAAGTAGTAAAATTAAAATGACAATTCACTTCATGTACCTTCTTTAGAAAGACGTCAAGAAAAAAAACAGAGAATAAGACACGTCAAAAGGCAAAGATAATTATAACCTAATTTCGGAACAAACACCTACATTAGTCTTTTCTATTTTGAATTGAGGGTTACCTTATTTTATTCAGTTATTCCTATAGATTGAATCGCTTCAAAATGAGAAGAACTCTTTGAAATTAGTTAAAAATTCCGAAAAAATATGGATAAAGACACAGGGTTATGCTGTCAGATGAGGTGTGTTTTTAGGTTTTGTTAGGTCTTATGAAGTCAATGTGTTTTTGGAAAGAAATTATGAGGTTGCTACTTACCTTTATATTTATATCACACGATAAATAATATAAATTGAAATCCAAATTTACGAAATTACAAACACGGCAGCCATCCGTCAGCTCTTCCAACGTGGCGAACTGTTAGAAATGACAACTAGTGACATCTTTCTCACTGATATTGAACTAGGATTTAATATCGGTCGAGGGCCGATCTTATTATCAAATAAATTCTAAAAAATGATACAAATTCAAACGCATAAGCTGCACATACTATTATTCGTATATAATCTTCTCAGTATAGTGGATTTATTATGAATGATTTTGAAAATTTTCAAGGTTTCGAAAAAGGCTTAAGGTTAGGTAGGGGAAATCCAAGATGGCCACACGCTGGGGGAATAACAATCAGCCCCATGCAACGCCCCCACTTTTCTGTTTTCTTACGATCCGGAGGGGAAATGGTGGTGGAACTAATCCAACAGATGGCGCCACAAAAAGTGAGGCTGACTTTTCTGTTAGTAAACATTGCAGAGT
>WSXT02025393.1:0-13940 GCA_011762715.2 Neuroterus valhalla | reverse complement strand
GATGTCCTGTTACGTTTTCAAACCGGTTTGTTACCGAAGCACTGAGAATTCATCAAGAATCCATGAACACATTCAATTTCAATTATTACGATTATGTTAACGCTAATAGAATAAATTATAGACATTTCGAGTGAGTTAAGCTACCAATATGTTTAAATGTCACCAAAAAAGGTTTTCCACCAACAGAGATGAATATTCAACCCAAAAATACAACTTTTAAACGAAAATAAAGTGTCAATAATTTCTCATCGCAAATTTTCAACCCGATATCTACATTTTTAATTGAAGAGGGTAAATTATTAACCAAAGATTTAATAGTTGAATTTTCAATTGAATAGTCAATTTTCAACCGAAAATGAACAAATTTTCAACAGAGTCGTTAAATTTCTCAACCCAAGAGATGAGTTTTCAACTATAAAAATTAATTTTGAACAAAATAGTTAAACTTCCGAACAAGTAGTTGAAGTAAACACAAAAAATGTGACTCTCTTGACAAAAGTAATTAAATCTTAAAACAAAATTATGAGATATTTAACCTAACATTTGTAATTTCTTCGAAAGAACAAGGAATTAATGGACTTTCGCGGATAACTTTTGAAAGAATAATCGAATTGTATTCTGCTTTGGCACTCTTTTCAAAGGCCAAAAAAGAAAGGATGAGTTCGTTAACCAGCTATTTTGACCAACGGTTCTGGTTTTATCCATCGAAAAATCTTTTTGAAAAATAAAAATGCACATTTCCGCTCAAACTATGCAAGGTGCAAAGAAATGTTGAGGTGCAAATATATTCATTTTTAAAAGATCTACAAATTTGTTCCCCATTATTTTTCTAATTAGCTGTATAGTTTTCGTTTATATCGTGGAAAATTCTGTTAAAAAAAGAAAATTCCATTTTTCAGAAAAACTATCAGACACAAAAAAATTGCTAAAAAGAAAAATTGTTCATTTTTAAAAGATATGATTCTTAATCCTGATAACGCACTTCAGGGTGGCGATTCGGCGGACAATTTCAAATTCCCGAGCATTTCCCGGTTCTTCCCGGTCAAGTTTTTCAATTTTCCCGGTCAACTAGAAGTAACATATATGTATATTTGTCGCAAAACCCTAACCTTTTTTTTATTCATGACGTTCATTCTAAACATCCTTCAACACAACAGATCAAACAATGCAAAATAAATCGTGGAGGTAAATATTCGAACAAGAAGATTAATTTTCAAATAGAAAGAATAATTTTCTGAGACAAAATACAATGATTCAGAAAAATAGTCGAATTTCGAACCCAAATTTAATTATTTTCCACAAAAAATCAAAGAGTAACATTTTTAGTCTAAAAAACTAATTCCAAACCAAGCATAAGAGTTTTATACTAAAACAATGAATCTTCAACTGAAGGAGTTAAGTTTTGAAGCAGATAAATTAACTTTTACTGAAAAAAATAAATTTGCAACAAAAACTTGAATAATCAAATTTTAAATTCAAAAAACTGATGTTTAACTAAACAAATGAATTTTTAACTAAAACTATGGGATCTTACTTTCAACAAACGAAAAAAACTAACTTTCAAACAAATTATTTCACTTCTACACAAAATGATGAAGAATCAAATGAAATTGTAGATGACACACTGAAGTAGTTGAATTTTTAAACCAGAAAGTCGAATTTTTAACTGAAATGATGAACATTCAACTAGAATCGTTTAATTCTTGACAAAAAATTTATTTTTCATGCAAAAAAAAATTTCAACAAGTTGGTTGATATTCGACCCATAAAAATAAAAATTTTCAAACAAAAAAGGAAAAAAAAACCACATTTTTGTCGACTAGATTTGGGAAATGTTCAAATTCATAACTTGAGTTGTTAACCGCAAAGAAGAAAAAACTGTGTGAAGCTTTAACGAAATTATTAAATTTCCAATCCGAACAGACAAATTTTCACCTAATTTTCTACAAAAAAAAAAAAAAAGGAAAATTTTGCTGGAAGTACATAATTTCTCAAAGAAAAAGTTTAATCTTCGAATTCAAAAAGCAATACTCAAACAAATACTTAATTTTTCACTAAAAAAAGATGAATTGATTTTTAACAAAGTGGTTACAATTTCAACCAGAGGCGAATCAAAAGATTTTGTTTTTCAACAAACAAGTTGAAACTTTAAACGAGGGGTGGATTTTTCAACTAAAAAAGGATGAATTCACAATGAACAATGTAAAAAAGTTTTCTATCGTAATTCAAGAACTCTAAAGACTGCTTGAAGTTCTTTCTTTCTTTAAAATTAGGAAGAGGGGACTTTAAAATTGTTAAAAAATTTTAATTGAAGGAACGATATTTAAAAATCTTCTCTTCCAAACACGAATTATAATTAGTTTAAAAAGTTCCTGTTCCATGAAAAAAATTCCCTCTGTAAAATTACACTCCTCGCCTAAAACTCCCTGCCCTAAAATGGAATCTATCATTTTTTTCTGAAAGTCCCTGTCCCAAGTCTGATAAAGGAGAAAAAGAAACGAAAACGTGATAAATACATTTTTCGGTAAAAATTCAGGTAATAATTCTTTCTATATGTTTGGACTATCATAAATTCGATTATCAAATTGGAGGCACCTAAAAAAATCTCATAGAGCAATGGAAGAAAATAAAAATTTTCCTCTCATGACGTATGGATATATTTAAATATTTTGAGAATCTGATTTTTGTAACTTTATATTCTTTATATTAAACGATAAGATCTCTTTTTGAATCATAATAAGGAAGCGGACATTTCTCATATTTTTTCGGTAGAATTTTTCACTGTCTAGGTTAAGTCAAGTGAATTCCCGGTTTCCTGGTCAAGTCGCCACCCTGATTCTGTGAGTTTATAATTTGTATTAAAGAATTATCACTTGATGCTTGGTAATAATTCCAGGGGCATATTGATGGTTGGAAGATCTATGTTGTCAGTCATGATCGTGAATGTAACTGTGCTTTTCAAATGTGATAGAGGCTGCATAAAAGATCCCTTCTTTTTTCCTTTGGGCTGCTCAACTCCAAGCAAGTTGGAACCTTTTAGCTCCGGAACAGCGAATTGTGTCATCTTGATTGGAACGGAGACTGCATAATCATTCTGTAACAAATATTCGTCAATTTTCAAGCTGGTTTATTTTTAAATCTAAATCAGTAGTTTCCATGATTAAAAAATTTTTTGTGGACATACTCTCTGTAATTCGTAGAAAGATCTTCGCTGAGTTCCGGAAGTTGGAGATAGAAAGACGTGCAAATATAGAGTCCCATTGTTCCGTGTTTTTCGGGGTAAATCCAAAGTCAGTGGACTGTCGATAAAAATTAATAGTTAGTGAATTATTTGCAAACATTCAGGCTTGAAAAATGTATTTCGTTCTAAAATTTTCCAACGAATCGCTTAAATCGTAATATGTATAAATAAATTAAGGAACGAAATATTCATCGGAGATAGGAACAATTAGAAAGAAAAATTTGGTCTTCAAAATCTGAAATTAAGAATTCTTATAAATTTAATCTAGAGGAACAAAGGTATAAAAAAGTTCAAAAATTGTATAGAAATCGATTATAATTGATTTATTAGAAAGACAAGACAATGCCTTAATAATACTAATGGAGAAATTCGAGCAAATCTCGTACATACGTTGTTTTTCTCGGATGTGAAACAACAAACCAAATAACGTGAAAAATATATAAGTAAATAAGAAATAAAAAGAAATGTTTTCATTAAATGGAATAAAATAATAAAAAAAACTCCTAAAGGCAAAAATCCGTATAAAAAAATGCAATTTGGATTATCATAATCCACTCCCTGCCCGGACTCTTTTCTTTTTTTCTGGGAGTTGCAGATCTTTTTGATACCACCTGGATATCTGGCCATCTTATGAACTTCCAAATAGGCCTGAAACAAGAAATATTTATGTTTTCATAATGTCTAAATATTCGCGCTGAAACACATATGTAAAATTTTGAATTTCGAAGCTTCAAACCAGGGGTGTCCAACGCAAGGCTGGCGCAGTTATTTACACCGTTGCTCACGCGTTGGACACCTCTTCTTTAAACAAGAAAATGTTCCTTACCTGACGCATAAGCATTGCTGATTCAAAATTCTTTCACCTCAGTTGAATCAGTAGATACACTGCCTCTTCTCTTCTTAATTCTTTTTTCCATAGCAGAAATATCCGGCCAGAACTGTCTTGCTTGACATTCGCAAAAATCAGTCGAACCAACAACTGTCTTTGAAGTCACATAATCAAAAACTTTTCCATCCTCGGAGTCTACGCTGAAGCCATGGTGATATAGAAAATCATTTGAAATCATCGGCCTGCCGATATTTATTACAGCAAACTTCCACGTAAAGTATCTTCCCAACCCGAAGTCTAGTTTGCGTGTAATCCAACCATAAATTGGAACGACTGAACCGAAGGCGTTGATAAGATCGAAAGAATCATCGAAGGGCTCAATATCTTCTTCCTTCGCTTTTGACTTCGGGAAAACACTAATTGCTGCTCCAGACAATAGATAGGGCATTTGAGTTTCTCTTTCGAAAAGAATAATTCGTTTCTCCTGAGGACATTGCTCATCAGCACAATGAGATTTAGTAACCTCATCTTTTTCCTGAACAGGAAACCTTTCAGATTCGGAATCTGATCTTCTTAAAATCGTCAAGAGAGGGAAATCAAAACAATCTCCACAGTTGCAAGATTCTGTGAATTCCGCAGTTTTCAGGTTTGTCTCTGGATCAAAGAGTCTAGGATATTCCAATCCATAATCAGTTTTGAGATCAAAATTCTTCAGAAAATCCAAACCTATTATTGGCCTTGACGACTCGACGACCGCAAACTTCCATTCGAATTCTCTGTTCAGTCCAAAATCTAGTTTAAGAGTAACATATCCATAAACTGGAAAGACTAATCTGACGCAATCGATAATTTCTGAACCTTCAGGAACATGGATCGATCGTCCTTGCAGTTGAGATCTTGGAAAAACACTAACTTGTGCCATATCAGAGACAAAAAATAGGATTTTAGAATTTTTATCCACGAGATGGAAACGTTGATTAATCTCATGTTTCGTCGTTTCTACAAGTTCTTCGTCTTTTTGTTGAGAATCTTCATCAATCTTCGTCAATCCTAGAACCGACACACCGTTTTCGATAGCTCCTGCGAGTTCAAAGGAACTATCGGAAGGTTCTAAATCCTTTTCTTCCTTTCTTGTATTTTCTTCAACTTCTCCGTCCATTTGTTCATGATCTTCTTTTGGCTTCTCAGATTCATCAGAAGTATCGCTTTCCCCAGAAGTATTGGATTCTTTGGAAGTATCAGATTCTTCATCTTTATTTTTATTCTTGGACGGATGAGAAGTTGGTATTTTTTTCAAAATAGAGATACTTGGCCATCCATCGGGACTTTTTCCACAGTCACAAGGTCCTGATGGAGGCGGAGTCGTCCAATTTGTTTCGGGATCAATGAGAACACGATCACTTATTGAAAAACGATAGTGACTTATGAAATCCAAGCCGAGTATTGGCTTGGCGATGTCTATAACTGCAAACTTCCACGTGAAATCCCTTCCTAATCCGATATCTAAAGTCCGGGTCGTCCATCCTAGAACCGGTAAAATTTCTCCCAATGCTCCTTTGAGTTCAAAGGAACCATCAAAAGGTTCCAAATCCTCTTCCAAAATCTTTGATTTTGGAAAAACGCTAACTTCGGCTGCACTGCCAATTAAAAATAGCAGTTTTGAATTCTTATCATCGACATGAAAACGGTGGTCTACATAAGATTTTGTCTCTTTTTTAACAACTTCGTCCTCATGTTGAAGATCTCCTTCAGGCTTCTGTGATTCTTTAGAAGTATATGATCCTTTATGTTTAGTTTTAGTCTCAGATGGACGAGAAGGTATTTTTTTCAGAAGACAGAGACTTGGCCATCCATCGGGACTTTTTCCACAGTCACAAGGTCCTGCTGGCTCCGGAATCGACAAATTTGTTTCGGAATCAATAAGTCCCTCACCGGAAATTGCAAAACGATAATGTCCCAGGAAATCTTTGCCTAGGATCGGCTTGCCAATATCGATGACTGCAAATTTCCAGGTGAAATTTCTTGTTATTCCGACGTCCAGAGTTCGGGTCGTCCATCCGAAAATCGGAACATCTTCTCCAGACGCTCTCTTCAGTTCGAAGGAACCATCAAAAGGTTCCAACTCCTCTTCTTTCACCTCAGATTTTGGGAAGACGCTAACTGCGGCTGCACTACCTGCAAGGGAAATTTTCTACTGGTTGAATATGAATTATAGAAAATGAGGTTTCGATACAACCAAAACAATAATGTTGCAAAAAGAGGGTGTCCAGTGAAAATCAGATTTCAAATTCTCCTGATTCCTCATGGCTTTCAATCAGACATTCTATGATTTTCTCTTTGTAGAACAAAAAGTAAAATTTAAGGTCACACTTCGAATTGAGTTACTTTTGAACCGTAGAACTTTCATGGTCTTTATTGAAATAAATTTTTATTATCCAGAATTTTTACTTTTGATTACAGAATTATTCCTTTTGGAACTGGTTTTATGAAAATTCTTTAATTTGGTTCAGTTCTAATAAAAAAATTGATACAATTTTGAAGCTTTAATCTGTGAAAATCTTCCATTTTTGAAGCTCTTATTGTAAAATTGTACAATTTATGACAATTTCGAAGAAGAAGATCGTCCATGTTTCAGTTTGATGTTTGTCTATTTTGAACTTTCAAAACTAACTTTGCTCAACTACTGCAAATGGTTATAACGTCCAATTTGAAGAAATAGTAAGCCTGTCATTCAGAGTTCTTTTCTTTAATGTTTCATTTTGAATTATTATTTCCACATGAACCCCGAATTTAAAATTCCTTAATGTGAAAATGGAATAGAGAAAGCTAGGCAAATGAAACAAAAGCTGAATAAATGTTTGAAAAATGTGACCCAATTCCGAAAAAGGACTATGCCAATTTTTGAACAGTCGTATTAACAAAAAATATCTTAAATTTATCTAACTTCCTTTGTTACCTTGAGAGGCCATCCGTAAAATACGTTACTTTTACAAATTTTTAACAAAGAAGAATTATCTTTAAACCGAAAAGTTGCATCAGGAGCCAGTTATTTTCAACCGAAAAAGATGAATTTAAAGATATAGCTTTCAAAAAAATAAATTAACTTTACTGAAAAAGATAAATTGTTAACGAAAATTTGAGTACTCAAATTTTGGATTGAAAAAAAATGGATGTTTAAATAGACAAATTAGAACCTGATGAATGTTCGACTAAAATCAAAAAGGTTCGACTGTATAACTTGAATTATTGTTAACAGTAAAGAAGAACTTTTGAAGAAGAATATTAACTTCCAAAGACTAACTACCCAAAAATCAAATAATTTAATCTTCAATTCGAAAAGACATATTTCCACCGAATTTTGAACTGGAAAAGATCAATTTTCCACTAAAAATGAAGAAGTTTTATTTTCATTTGAAGTAATTGATTTTCAACCAAACGGATGAATTTCCAGGTCTTCCTGGATCTTCCACGAGAATAAATGTATTTTAAGCAAAAGATAATTTTTAACGATAAAGAATAATTTTCCACAAAAAAAGGCAAATTTTCCATTAAGTAAATAAATTTGCGAAGAAATAGTTTAATTTCAAATTCAAAAATCAATTAATGAAAAACATTATAATAAAAAAATGGTTCATTACTTAAATAAATAGCTCAATTTTTAGGCAAACACGTGATTTTTTTAACAAAACATATCAATCTCCAACAAAAGAGGTTTGTTGAATTTTGAGGATTAAAATAGGAATCATTCACAAAACTTTAGTTGTACTTTTAACCGAAAAATATTAATTATCAACAGAAAAGGTGATTTTGTACCAGATAGTTCAATATTTAAATTAATAGTTAGATTTTAAATCAAAAAGTTGCATTAGGAGCCAAATAGTTGAATTTTCAAGCCGAGAAGACAAATTATTTAGCGAACAGTTAAATTTTCAACAGAATAGTTGAACTTCCAACCTACAAAGATGAATTTTTAACCAAAAAGTCGAATTCCCGCGTGATGAAAAAAAGCAAATACCAGAGATACATATTTTTTTTTTTCAACATAAAGTTGGATACAAACGTGGGTAATAAATGACAACTAATGACTATAAAGTTTTGAATATGGTTGTGAAACCATTTCACGATAAATATTATCCGACGAAAGATAATCGTAGATATACAACTTTAGGTAGAAAATATATCTTTGATTCTCTATGAGATTTGAACTCAACCAAAGACCGCTAAATTTCCAATCGAATAAACAACAAAGAAGAGTTTAACATAAAAATGGATTTTTTAACAAAATATATGGAGTTTCAACAAAATCATTGAATTGTTAACAAGAAGGCTGCATTCTTACTCTACAAAGTCATATGCTATGCTATGGTATGCTCCGAACAATAGGTGAATAGTTGAATTTTCAGTTTTGAAAATTGCTTTTTAACAAGAAAAAACCATTTTCAACCAGTCGAATTCGAATAAAAGAGACCAATTTTTGATAAAATAGTTGTATACATGTTTTACTCGGAACAGAAGTTGAATTTTCACCTAAAAAATTAATATTTAACGATTTAACCAAGTAAAATACAAATGTTTAACAAAAGTCAAATTTTCAACCAAAGCGGTGAATTGAGAAAAAATTTCAACAAGGTAGTTCAATTTTAGAGCCCAAAAAAAATCAATTATCTACCAAGAAGACTACCGAAAAAAAAAAAATTTTCTTAGGAAATTGTCGAATTTCAAAGCCAAAGATGTTTTTGTAACAAAGAATTCGAGTTTCCACCAGATACTTTAATATTCAAATGAGTAGTTGAATTTCAAAACATATAGTTGAATTTTCAACAAAAAATTAATATTCAACCAAACACATTAATAAATTTATTGATTGATAATTTATGATAGAAAGAAGAATTCGCGATAAAAAGGGTGATTTTGAACAAAACACATTCGTTTTCAACTAAATTGTTGCATTTTGAAGATAGAAAGACGAATCTTCTACAAAATAGTTGAATTTTCAACCCTTGAATATAATTTATCATCAAAAAGATAATTTGATACTAGATAGTTCATTATTTAAATGATTAAATTTTCAACCAAAAAGTTGTATTTTCCACTAGAATAGTTGAATCCTAAACCGAAAAGACGAATTTTGAACGAAAGAAAAAAGTTCAAACAAAAAAAAGGTTATTGCTTGAATAAATAGCCCAATTTTTACTAAAACACATGATTTTTGTAACAAAACATATAAATCTTCAACAAAAGGGATTTGTTGAATTTTTAAGATAAAATGAGAAATCATTTATAAAACTTTATTTGTACTTTCATCCCAAAAATATTTATCATCAACAGAAAAGGTGATTTTCTACTAGATGGTTCAATATTCAAATTGATAGTTTAATTTTTAACCAAAAAGTTGTCTTTTTAACAGAAAAATTAATTTTGAAACAAACACAATCATGTATTTTAGATTAATTTTCGAATTTTTAAGATAAAAACACAAATTATCTACAAAGCAGTTGAATTTTCAACCAAGTACATAATTTTAAAAAATAAGGTAAATACTCAAATAAATAGCTTAATTTTTACACAAACACATGATTTTTTCAACAAAACATATAAATCTTTAACAAAAGAAGTTTGTTGAAATTCAAAGATAAAAAGAGGAAACATTTACAAAACTTTAGTTGTACTTTCTAACCTAAACATTAATTATCAACAGAAAAGGTAATTTTCTACTAAATAGTTCAATTTTCTACTACATAGTTCAATTTTCAAATTAATAGTTTCATTTTCAACCAAAAAAATCAATTTTCAACGGAAAAAGTAATTTTGAAACAAACACAATCATGTATTTTAGATTGATTTTCGAATTTTTAAGATGAAAGGACAAATTATCTACAAAGCAGTTGAATTTTCAACCAAGTACATAATTTTAAAAAATTAGTAATTATTAATAGGTAAATATTCAAATTATTAATTTAATCATTTATTCATAATTAATTTTTAACCAAAAATATGAATTTTCAACGGAAAAAGTAATTTAAACAGAAACACAATGATTGATTAATTTCAGATTAATTTTCGAATTTTGAAGATAAACAGACAAATTATCTACAGAACAGTTGAACTTTCAACCCTTTAAATAGCATTTTTCAACAAGAAAGTTAATTTTTCATATGAAAAGTTCAATTTTCAACCAAAAAAGTTGAATTTTCAACAGAAAATATGCACTTCCAACAAAAAAGTAATATTCATCCACACATTGATAAATTAATTGATTAATAATTTATGATGAAGAAAAGAATCTGCAAGACAAAGGGTCATTTCGATTCAAAAACACATTAGTTTTTATTAACTAAATTGTTGATTTTTGAAGATGGGAAGACGAATCATCTACAAAATAGTTGCATTTTCAACCCTTAAATATGATTTACAATCAAAAGGATAATTTGATATTAGATAGTTCATTATTTAAATAGTTCAATTTTTAACCAAAAAGTTGTATTTCTCACTAGAATAGTTGAATCCTAAACCAAAAAGAAATTTTCAACAAAAAACATGATTAAAAAAATAGATTGTTACTCAAATAAATAGCTCAATTTTTAGGCAAATACATGGTGATTTTTTTAAAAAAACATAAATCTTTAACAAAAAGGGTTTATTGAAGTTTAAAGATGAAAATAGGAATCATTTACAAAACTTTAGTTGCACTTTTTAATCCAAACATATTAATTATCAACAGAAAAAGTAATTTTCTACTAGATAGTTCAACATTCAAATTAATAGTTTAGTTTTCAACCAAAAACATAAATTTTCAACGGGAAAGGTAATTTTGAAACAAACACAATAATTTTCGATTAATTTTCGAATTTTGAAGATAAACAGACAAATTATCTAGAGAATAATTGAATTTTCGACCTATAAATAGCATTTTCCAACAAAAAAGTTAATTTTCTACCAGATATTTCAATATTCAAAGAAGCAGCTTACTTTTCGACCAAATAGGCGAAATTCTTACAAAAGAGTTCGAATTAAATTGGAAGAATCGAGAAATAGTGTTCTCACCTATGAGGAATGGAAGTTTCGAATTCTTGTCGTCGACATGAAAACGATGAGGTACATCTTGTGGTTCAGGTTCTTCTTCGGGGTTTTTAGAAACTATTTCTGATGATCTACGAGAAAGTGGTAATTCCGTTAAAATAGAGTCCTCTTCTTGTACCTCGGATTTTGGAAAAACGCTCATTTCGGCTGCACCGCCTATTGAGAATGGCAGTTCCGAATTTTCATCAACATCTAAGCGATGATCTATTTGTCTGGATCCTCCAGATTCCGTTCCTAATTTTCCACCCTCCTCTATTTGAGTTTCAGTCTTGAATCGGCCAGAAAGAGGTTTTTTGGATAAACAAGACAGACTTGGCCATCCATCGGGGACTTTTCCACAATCGCAAGGTCCTGATGGAGGCGGAGTCTTCAAATCTGATTCGGGATCAATGAGACTTCCATGACCGATTGAAAAATCGTAGTGACTTATAAAGTCCATGCCTAGGATCGGCTTGCCTATATCTATAACTGCGAATTTCCATGTGAAACTTCTCGGCAATCCGATGTCCAAAGTCCGGGTCGTCCATCCAAAAACCGAAACAACTTCTTCAAATCCTCCTATGAGTTCGAAGGAACCATCAAAAGGTTCCAAATCCTCTTTTGTCACCTTGGATTTTGGGAAAACGCTAACTTCGGCTGCACTGCCAATCAAAAATGGTAGCTTCGAATTCTTGTCGTCGACATGAAAACGATGTTTAACGTCAGATGACTTCTCCTTCGAAGCATTTTTCTTTTCTGCAACTTTGTAATCTGTTCTGAGATCTTTACAGTCTCTTTCATCGTTAGGTTTCCTGGATTCGAAACCTGGTTTTCGAGGACCATACCTTCTGAATGGTCTCGAATTTCGATGGGAACCTCTAAAATTTGAATGATCTCTAGAGTTTTTTTCAGAAGGTCCAAGATTCTGTCTAGAAGGTCCAGGATTCTGTCTAGAAGGTCCAGGGTTTTGTCTAGAAGGTCCAAGCTTTGATTCTACCGATTTGGAATTCCCTCGATCAGAATTAACTTGTCGCTGATTCCCAGAGTTTGAAATCGGTTCTACAACTAATAAAGTAGATGAGGGCCAACCAGTCACGCGATTTCCACATCCGCAAGGGAAAACGGGTGCAGGAGTTGATATTTTGGTTCTAGTATCAAAAAGACCGAAATACCCCATTTTTAGTTGTTGAACAAGTCCAAACTTGTGCAGAAAATCGAGACCAATTATTGGCATACCCGACGCGATGACTGCGAATTTCCAAGTGAATTCTCGACCTGTTCCAAAATCCAATTTCCGGGTAGTCCAACCAAGGACCTGTACAATTTCATCACTAACTCCATGTAGCTCAAAAGAACCATCAAAAGGTTCCAGAGCTCCTTCTCTTAATTTTGACTGCGGGAAAACGCTTATTTCTGAAGCGCCACCAATGAGAAATGGGATTCTGGAAATTTTATCAGTGACATGATTCCGATGTTTCACGTTTCTTTTGAAAATTGCTGTTACAAAAGGCCATCCATCGTTAGAGTTTTCAGTTCTGTGACATTCGCAAGCGACTGTTGAAATTCTCGTAGTTTCGAGACCCGTTTCAGGATTTTCGACACACATTTTCTCGAAATTAATCTTGAGTCGGAAATGTGACAAAAAATCTCTCCCGATTATCGGTCTCTCGAAACCTGCTAGTGTAAACTTCCAGGAGAAGAGCTTACCTAATCCAAGGTCGATTTGTCGCGTAACTTGGCCAAAGGTTTGTAGAATCGAACCCGAATTGTTGACAATAACTTGACTCTGCTCAATTTCCTCAGAGTCTGTCGATGCAAGAAATTTGGGAAAGAGACTTACTTGAGCATCTGGGGCGATGAGAAATTGAATGTTAGTTTTTTCATCGGTGACGACAAGACGAGATGGCTTCGCACATCGACGATCAGTTGCAAATGATGATATATTCTTTTGTTTCCAATTTTTTCGAATCTTAGGTCGAGTACCTTCCATTTTTTTGTACTTTTACCAACAAAGCAAGATTTATCAATGTTTATTCACAGCAACAATGTGCAAAAATATCGACAATGGAATCACGAAAGAAGACAAAATGGCGATGAAAAAACACGATAGAATTCTAGAAACAAAGATTTGAAACATCTGAAAAAATCAATTTAGTGATCGAGAATCGAGACTGAGTTTGACCGTCGAATCGATCGAAACAAAAATGGCGGTGATTTCCGGGGTTTAAAACTAGATCCTTTTGCGTGTTTAAATTTTTAGATAAATTCATAAGTTTCTTGTTGTTTTTTTTCAAGGTCAGGGTTCGAAATCTTGTTATTGAAGTTCTATTTTGTAGAAAAAGAGATTGATGTGTCACCTCGAGGTCCAAGGATAATAATTTTGAAAATTTTTTGGTTTTGATGAAATAAAAAACATAGAAACAGAAAATATTATTCTCCACTTACCTTTGTTAAGAACGTTGAACATTTTAGTCAATCTCGCGAAACTGTGATTGAAACAACATAACCTAGAAATTATTTATTCGTCCCAATTGCTTCATACTTTCCCGAGTAGAGAATTGAAGTTTCAAAAACTTCATGTGAATGATATATATACATGTGTGTGTGTGTAAATATAAAACCTCAATTCAGCACCCGTTATAATTTTTACTGCACAAATTAAAATTTTTAACTTTCGGGGAAAATATTATTATTAGATCATTATAATCCAAACTTAAATTTTTGAACAAAAAAGATTTAAGGGCAAATGGTAGTCTATGACGTAGTCGAAATTTGACCTTGTAATGTATTTTTTCTCCGACTTCTTATTTC
>WSXT02025382.1:0-13940 GCA_011762715.2 Neuroterus valhalla | reverse complement strand
AAAGTTGATTGATCTTTGAATTCTCTATAAATTTTGATAAACAAATATTTGGTCTTGCATTTCCATTTTAATAAATTCCTATTTTGATAGTTTTGAGTTTCATTGGTAATGCCTTTGCCTCGATCCTCGCAACCAAATTTACATCGAGAAACACAATTGTTAGTATATATTTATTTAGGATCTGAATATTTTGAGAGTAGCATGATTGTATTCATAAAAGACAATTTCTGCGGATATCCCCAAAGTTGAAATTTCACTCCATTATGTAAGTACTTTGCATTATCGAGGGTGTATTACAGTATCATGCACTGCCGAGTCCTCATCACGGTCAGGACTTATGTGTGAGCGGACATCGTCCATGACACCGTAGACTCTGTCTGCGTTACTATCATGTCGTAAAGGTGCCATATAAAGAGTGCCTTCCCACCTAATATAAACATGATCGATAGGTGGCAAAGGAATCGGATGGAGGATGTTTTGTGGCGGTTGTGGACGAATAAACTTTGTGAAAGGTCCAGCTATATAATGTTTCCTTATGCTAGGGTGTCCCTCTTCTTCGAAACGCATTTCAGCGTAGGTTGGACCTTCAGTTACACCAGGAACAGATGGAAAGCTTGCTTGCCTTTCTGAACTTCGAAGATAGACACCAAAAGGACCACGGTTGTGATAGCTTTCATAAGCATCTTGTGCCTTATATATGAAAACATTTGCTCTGGATGCAATATTCGTGTCGTTTTCTATCGAGTCAGGCATGAAGTAAGAGCTTGCATGTCGGAGCAATCTTCCTTCATGAGTGGTGCCATCTGCCATTTCTACGTAGAATCTTTGTGGCTCAAAATATATCCATCCTTTCGCACCTAGTTTTGTGGGAGAAAAATTAATCATGTAAAAAATGTTTATTTGGATTGTTATGATTTTTTTGTTTTGTTGTGTCGGCATAGAAATGGTGAGAAGACTAGGGGAGGGAGAGGGGATCATGATTCGACCCTTCAGACGGTCAGATGAGAAAGCCTGATTAGCCACTTGCAAATATATTCTTGTGAGAGCATACCGACTCTAAGCACCTTCACTATCTATTGGAAAAAAATTTTCGGAAAACTCTCAATTCTTGGAAACCGTGAAAGTTAGGTCAGAAACTTGCGGAATAGGGCAGATTTAGAAGTTAATAAATGGGGTCAAGCGTGTTGAAAAACGTTTGAAGTATTTTTAAGGAAAATAACAACATGATTTTCAATCAATGTTGAATTCTCAGCAATTCTTTCTAAGGATCTACTTATTCATGGAATTTTATTAAGTTTATTGATGTTGCGAACGCACTTTTAAATGTACTTTAATAATCGAATAGTTAGCGTAGCTTGCTCTCAACATGTCTCCCTCACTCTTTCTTGCACTCTCTCTCTCTCTTTCTTTCTAGTCTAAAACTCCTTATCTGAAGCTTCATGCAGTAAAGAGTTCTTACGAATTATCCTATAAAATTTGAAATCAAAACACAAATTTAAAGAGTAGACTCTTCTACTTTCTTCTTTCAAAATCATTCACCAGAAAAATATGTTGATACATTACAGTCTGAAGAATATTTCATTTTAAAATCTTTCGGATGGTAACTAATGCATTGTGAACGAAATTGAACCAACGTTCTTTCACTATTCATAATTTTTTCGTCTCAGCATTTTTGAAAGAAAAAGAGTTTTCAATAATAAGAAACACCCTCTTTGATCAAACCTCAAATATTTATATTTTTACACAATGGTAAGTGAGCGATCAGGAACATACTTTCATTCTTGGTGTCAAAACTTTAAATTAAGTAAAAGCCAATTTTAATTCGTAATTTAGAGTAGAATAAGTAGCCCGACGTATATTTTACATCTAAACATTGATCACAAGATACAGAAATTGCAGCTTTAACGTTAAAAACAGCACGTTTTTCATAGACACTAAACCAAGAGCTTTCGAAACCAAAGATAATACGAGTGTTGGACCTACTTTTGAAATGGAGGAATCCAAGGATTGTAAGTAGAAAACCAACAGAAGAACCATTGATGATATGGATTTCAGGCCCAATGATATCCATAAGTTTTTTATGATCTGCTCATTGCTACGTTATATTAGCGCTACATTCAGGATTCCAATGTTCTTCAATCAGCTATAAAATTTTTCTGTTCTAATCATTTACGCAGAAAATGTGTTATTTATGAAACATGTGACGGATTCAGCCACACATCCCTACTTCAAAATTTTACAACAAGTTTCGTCTGTTTCCGAGAATATTTGTAGCTAGATTCGTGAACTGTTTGCGCTATAAATATTCTTGCGTCACGTGTGTGAGAAATTTTAAGGCTTAATAACATGCGAACACTCTTTAATTATTGCGCTCTCATAAAAAAAGGGTTTTTCTTCAACACATGCATGAAATCCACGGGTTTTCGAGCATGTGAAGCGAGCTAAAAGTTTCTGTTTTCAGAGCAGGGGAAAAAATTGGGAAAAAAACTCCGAGCAGGGAAAAAAACTTCAGCTGGAGGGAAAAACTCGAAACCCCGTATATTCATGCATTTGTTGAAAAAAATATCGTATGCACCAACGGATAGACGCGTTTATTGTTTATGTCTATCCCTGGGTGCATAATATACTATTTCAAGGGTCGCGGCATATTATTGCGAGGCTGGAAACCCAGCCTAAAGTTTTGCGTTGTGACCCGTACTAGCATCCTATTGTGCTGAAAATATTTTGTTTCTTCTGCGTAGTAGCGAGTTGAATCCCGAACTACCCACATGTACAGCTGAATATATTATAATTCATATATATTATATTTCATTACTTATTGAAACTGCTAGGTATTGTGTGGGATGATTTTCTAATCCTGACAATAGAAATTTTTGAAAATTTCGCATTGTTTCCAATAAATTGTGTGGTACAAATTTTTTTAGAGATTTTGCTCTAAGTTCTGGAATCACAGGTACTTCCATTTAAAATAAGTTATTGATGAAACACATGAAATGAAGGTTGGTTAGATTTTCAGTATCACTCAACAGTCTGGAAAATTTGCATTAAAATAATTTGTAATATTTCCTGATTATTGGGTGTAATAATCTTATTTTCTATGTTAAATTCATCAATTTCTGTGACTGTAGTGTGCATAAATGCAGAGCGTGACTTAAGAAAGTGTCCAAAAGTAGAATTTGGTTGCCGAACATATTAAAGCTTATTGAAATAATGAGAATATATTATTGCGAAACTTGTAAATATACGACCGTTCGTTGTCAGAAAGATACAGTATTTACGAGTGTTCGCTTAGAAACAAGAGAAAAATAGATGCATATACGATTACACACAAAAGGTAAGTCTTACTTCACCTTGCGTAAGAATATTCGTAGTCGAAACAGTGATATTTATCGTTGATCAAGCTACCAATGTATCTAGAAACCATAAATCGTGGTGAACAAATTTTTATTGGAAGGGGTTTGAAGCAGAATCCATAACACGTATTATAAATGATAAATTTTCCGAATAAATAATAAGAGCACCATTATGAAATAGCAAAATGAAGAACGTTTGAACTCTGAATATGAAGCTCAAAAAATAGTTATAATTTATACAGAGGATTGAATGTCGAAAATAACACAGGCCGACAAAATTTGACAAAGATCCGGAACCAGAGACTACACTTAGTGCACCCGAAGGCTTTTGCTGCGCTGAATCCGAATCCCACCTCAGAAAAATGACAGCACCCTCAGTTTTCGAGATACGGCGAATTGAAATATGAAAAATTTCACTCTTCACGGATATCAATTTTGCTACAAAAATATTTGTCTAGGATATAAAAGTAGCCTTATCATCTTTATTACAGCTTGGTGTATGTTGATATAACCCCAAACCTCCAAAACCCGATTTTAGGTACCCCTGAGCCCTGTACCATTCGAGTATATAACCCCAGCCCCGCACAACCCGATTTCCTTAACCCCTGACTCCCACAACCCAATTTTCCTTATCCTTGAGACCAGTAACCTGCTTTGCAATGACCCCATACACCCACAGCCCGATTTCCTTAACCACCGAGTCCTGTAACCTGCGAGTCTCTTACCTTAGAACCTACCGCCCAATTTCCTTAACCATCAAGCACAGTAACCTGCTATGCAATAACCCTAGACTTCCACAACCCAATTTCATTAATCCTCGAGCCCAGTGACCTGCAATGCAATAACCCGGGAATCCGACAACCCAATTTCCTTAACCCTCGAGACCAGTAACCTGCTATGCAATGATCCCAGACCCCCACAATCAAATTTCCTTAACCCTCGAGACCAGTAACCTGCAAGTCTATAAACCAAGACCCCCACAACCCACTTTCCTTAACCTTCGAGACCAGTACCCTGCAAGTCTATAACCCCAGACCCCCACAACCCACTTTCCTTAACCCTCGAGACCATTCACCTGCGAGTCTATAACCCTAGACCCTCACAACCCACTTTCCCCAACCCTCGAGACGGGTTCTCTGCATGTCTAGAACCCTAGACCTCCCCAACCCAATTTCCTTAACCTTCAAGCACATTAACCTGCGAGTCTATAGCCCTCGATCACCATAACCCGATTCTCCTAACCCCCGAGCTCTGTAACCTGCAAGCCTATAACCCCAGACCCCCACAACCTGACTTCCTTAACCGTCGAAGACCAGTAACCTGCTTTCCGAAAATCCCAGACCCCTAAAACCCAATTCCCTTAATCCTCGAGCACAGTAACCTGCTCTGAAATAACCCCAGACCCCCACAACCCAATTTCCTCAATATTCGAGACCAGTAACCTACTATGCAAAAACTCCTGACCCTCACAACCCATTTTCCCTAACCCTTGAGACCAGTAGGCTACGAGTTTATAAACATAGATCTCCACAACCCACTTTCTTTGACCCCTGAGACCAGTCACCTGCGAGTCTATAACCCTAGACCTCCACAACCCAATTTCCTCAACCCTGGAGCCCAGTAACCTGCTATGCAATAACTCCAGACTCCCACAATCCAATTTCCCTAATCCTCGAGACAAGTGACCTGCGAGTCTTTAACCCTAGACCTCCACAACCCGATTTCCTTAACCCTCGAGCCCAGTAATCTACTATGAAATAACCCCAACCCTGACCCCGACAAACGAGAGTTAAGGAAGATGAATTGTTGGGTCTGGGGTTATTGCATAGCAGGTTACTGTGCTGGATGTTTAAGGAAATTGGGTGGTAGGTTCTGGGGTAATAGACTCGCAGGTTACAGGGCTCGGTGGTTAAGGAAATCGGGTTGTGGGTGTATGGGGTTATTGCATAGCAGGTTACTGTGCTTGATGGTTAAGGTAATTGGGTGGTAGGTTCTGAGGTAATAGACTCGCAGGTTACAGGGCTCGGTGGTTAAGGAAATCGGGTTGTGGATGTATGGGGTTATTGCATAGCAGGTTACTGGTCTCAAGAAATAAGAAAATTGGGTTTTGAGGATCTGGGGTTATGGATAGCTAGTTAATGGGCTCGAGGGTTAAGAAATTTTTTTTTCGGTAATGGGGTTATTGCATAGCAGGTTACCGGGCTCGAAGGTTAAGGAAATTTGGTTGTGCGGGGCTGGGGTTATATACTCAAAGGTTACGGGGCTCAGGGGTATTTGAAATCGGGTTTTGGAGGTTTGAGGTTATATCAACATACACCCAGCTGTAATAGACATGGTTTGGCTACTTTTATATCCTGGACAAATATTTTTGTAGCAAAAATGATATCCGTGAAAAGTGAAATTTTTCGTATTTGAATTCGCAATATCTCGGCCAAAAAAAATCGTATCGAAAAGTTTGAGTTTCCATTTTGAAGGAGAAGAGTAGTTCTTCACAATGCCATCGTGAGTTTTAGGGAGAAAAATTCTTTTATGGTGTTACGGGGCAGCGCAGCAAAAGCCTTCGGATACACTAGGTGCCATTTCTGGTTCTGAGAATTGTTGGCCTGTGTAATTCAAGTGTTGGTGTGACAATAAGTAGATCATGAAGAACTCATAAACATAATTATCATAAAGGTTCACATCATCAATAGTTCCAAACTTGTAGAAAAACTTTACTTTCCGTCCTTTTCAACGAGAATTTTCTTCTTCTTTCATTGTCCATTTTCCCCCTCTCAAAAAATCTCCTGTTTTCTCAATTTTCAAGTGCTCCTTCGAACCTCACTGCTCTCATACTTTCTTGTTGTAAATCTTAATTTTTTTTCCTATGTTTCCGCTTCTTCCCCTGACGGGATCCTTTTTCTTAATATTTCCCTGCTACTCGTCTTGTTGAACCATCTTTTGTGATTATACTCTTCTACTAAGCAATACTCGCTGGTCTCACCAACAACAAGCCGCTTTTTCTCGTTGTTACCACGCTTGAGGGAAATAAGCCTAAAACTGAAACTCTTGTACCAAATTTCGTTCCCCTCTGTCCGCTCGTTTTACCTCCTCACCAAGAAACACTTCCACGAGCTCTGCTACGTGACAAATTCCAATTCCTCATTAAACGGAACCTAACTTTGGAAGTCATCCCTCACTCGCTTCAATATTTCCTCCATCTCATTGACCCTGTCTCCGATTTGATCTTTTCGCAGTATCTATTTTCTACCCCTGGAATAAACACTCATAACAGCGGGAATAATGACACCATGGTGAAAATATTTCAAAGCAGAAAAAAAGGACACTTTCAAGAGAAAATTTTCATCCATGTTAACTTATCATTTTTCCCTAACTGAAAAGTCAACTCTCTAGTACTCATGGGGATGGAGATAGTGATAGTTATCATGAATATGATATTTCAGAAACAGATGTGTATCAGAATTTCTCGGAGAATCTTGCACTCACTGCAGTTCAAGACCTGGTTGACTCTGGCATATGTCTGAATTGCTCTATCAATTACATCTGGAACTCGGAAATGGAATCCAAGCCTGCTCACTTCTAGCTGGCCTGCGAAGAATTCTGTTTCGTTATACTAATCGTGGCCAAATATTAATAGTTCTTGTGAAAATGGGTCCCTAGTGAGGTATCCAACTTCATTCTCGTTGATTCTTCGATACTAAGGGTTATTCATTCGAATTTTCGAATTACAATAGATATAAGGATTTCAAGACTTTCCGCAGATTCTGGGAAATTTCGAGTATTTCGGAATCTCCTCTAGGACTTTCGATAATTGCGAATGATTGCAACAAATTTTTTGGATTTTGAACAAACGTAATAGGTAACGAATAATGGTACAGAATTTCGAGGAATTGGACGAATTTCAGGGTTCCATGGGAATTTCTAAAGAATGTAGAGATTTGTGGAAATAATCATAGAATTTTAAAAAAATACCCGTAAATTTTTATTATTTCAAAAAAATTCCGCAGTATGAGTGGTTTGAAAATATTTTCAAGAATTTCGCGAGACTTCTACAAACCACAAACAATTTTCAAGGATTTTGGGGACAGTTAGAGTATTCAGAAATATTCAGGAGATTCTGATGAGAATTCAAAGTTATTTCAAAAGTCGTGAGTCCGGTTCCTCTTGAATTGTCCAAGTTTTCTAAGTAATAGGTAGCTATTGCCCTTTAAGGTTTGGAACCTTCCTCAAACTGTAAGGCCAACCCGACTCTTAATTTGTAGCGAGGTGTGCAAAGAAATTGAGAGAAGGTTATGCAGAAACTCTCAAACCCGTAATAAGGAGAAGTATAAACAAATATTCCAGTAATTTCAAAACATTGTTAGAAATACTCTCTACTAGGATCTACAAAACCGGAATGGAAAGTTTTCCTTCGACCGCCCTGAATTTTAACTATATTTTGTTTGAGATGGTTTGGTTGAATTCCATCAAACTTCGTGATTTGTTATTATACTGAGATAAACTATGTTTGCTCTATACAAAACCTTTTCATATCTTCTGACTAGAATTTTTTAAATTTTATAGCAATTTTCCGCAAAGTCTATGATTGAGTTAGGGGAATTGATTTGGATATTTCGCACAGTTTAATACTTCCAGTTCTGGTTCAGTAAAGCCAACCAAAATCGGAGAAAGGTTGTCCTGATTCTCTTATCAGGATCTATACATTGAGAAAGTTTTCGTATGTATGGGTTTGCACGTGTATATATGAAGTGGATAAGATAAATCGTCCTAAGGACTAAAAAACCATTTTTCGGTTTTTCATTGAATGGAGGTTAACAAGAAATGCATTATCGAATACTAAAATCGAAAATTTGATAGATTCGATGTTTCAATATGTCCTTCGAGGGCTTACATTTTCCTCCCACCTGTTCATTATTCCTTTACAAACGTCAGTAGTAAGCAAGGGAGACCTACAGCTGAAGGTGGGTTCCGAACCACCAAGAACACCAGCTCCAAGTACTTGCAGTAACCTTTTCCTCTAGAGGTACTGGAACCGCGACTTTCCGGAGATGAACCTCTCTTGCTCGGCAAGTTTTCACCTTGACATCATGAGCTTTGACATTTTTTTCCCCTTATCTTACGTTTGGGCCGTATAGCGATTTTTCTGTCCCACGTCACATATACTAGAATGAAAAAGTCGTCATGAGCGCTTGCGTAAGGGTATGTGGTGAGCGGACGAGCTTTAGGCAGGCTAAAAGTTGTACCCTCTTGTGCCTCCCCCCCCCCTCTCTCTTTTCCTTTCTAGTCAGCTGTTATAAGATGCACAAAGCCCCTACTCTCTCCTCTCTTACATATTGTGCACGCGCTGACGCCCTCAGAGATTTTACTTCTATTCTAAAAATTGTAATTTTTATAGGTCGAATAGGGGTAATCTTGCACACGGACCAATTCACAAGAATTGGAGAGAATTGAGAGAAAAAACGAGAAACTGAATATTAATTTAGTTTTCAGGTTCGGAGTTTCCGTGACATCTCAATGTTTGATTACTTTATATGTATTTAGAAACAATATGGGATTAATTCGTGAAGATTGAGGGGAGATTGCAAACGAACTCAGAGACTCTTTATTTTTACATTGCAGCTTCGTTGCAGTGCCTTCATCCAGCCGAAAATAAAATCTGTTTCTAATCATAAAAACGTGGTCTAACTTATTGAATCTTTTTGATAATTCAATCGACACTCACTTGATTTTGAGGTACTATTAGAAGTTCACTAAAGAAAGCAGGAATATGTTCAAGTTCAAGTTTATTCATATTAACGATCGAATACAAACGATTTGCGGTCAGAAAACATATATCTGAATCGCCGCGAACATATAATAAAATGTTATCAGAAGACCCATGAGATCTCCTTCTCATGCATGCGAAATTGAGAGATTGGTGGTATATTGTTGGGATATCCTAAAGTAGGATCTGAATATTTGAAGAATAGAATGATTTCATTCCTGAAGGACAATCTCCGCAAATTTCGCAAAAATTGTAGTTTAACTTCATAATGTAAGCACTTTTGCATCATCGCGGTTCTATATTAGGATCATGCACTGCTGCATCCTGATCACGATCAGGGCTAACGTGTGAGCGAGAAGCTTCGATATCACGGTAGGTGTTGTCTGCTTCACCTTCATGTCGTAAACGTGCCATATAAATCGTACCTTTCCACATAATATAAACATAATCGATAGGTGGAGCATAAGGCGGTTGGAAAATTACACTCCGTCGTGGTGGTGGACGAGTAAACTTTGTGAAAGGTCCAGCCATGTAATGTTGCCTTATGCTTGGGTGACCCTCTGCTTCAAAACGCATTTCAGCGTAGGTTGGACCATCAGTAGCACCAGGAACAGATGGAAAGCTACGTTGCCTTTCTGAACTTTCAAGATAGGCACCGAAAGGACCACGTCTGTGATAGCGTTCATAATCATCTTGTTCCTTATATATGAAAACATTCTGTCTGGGATTATTATTTCTGTCATTTGTTATCCAGTCTGGTACATGGTCAGAGTCTGAATGTCGAAGCAATCTTCCTTCATGAGAGCTGCCATCAACCATTTCTACATAGAATTCTTTTGGCTGCAAAGGTATCCATCCTTTTGCACCTAGTTTTGTGGAAAACAAATAACCATGTATGAGTTGATTGTTTAGATCGCTCTAATTTTTTTTTTTCGGCATAGTCAGCGGTGCAAAAACTAGGAGAGGGAGAGGGGGATCATATTGAACCCCTTTGACGCTCAGATCAGAAAGCCTAATTAGCCACTTTCAAGTATATTCTTGTGAGAGCATAGCGAATCTAACCACCTTCACTAGCTATTGAAAAAAATTTGCGGAAAACTCTCGACTCTTGGAAACCGTGGAAGTTGAGTCATAGAAACTTCAAGAATGGAGCAGGTTTGGAAGGTATTTAATGGAGTCAAAGGAGTTGAAAAACGTTTAAAGAAACTCTCAAGGGTAATAAAACACGGTTTTCAATCAATAATAAACATTGTTCCGAACGCACTCTTGAATGTTCTTTAATAATCGTATGCATAAAACATACTTTGAATCGTGGTAGAAATGCTCTGAATTCAGTAACAGCTAATTTCAATTTGTAATTAGGATCAGAATAAATCAAACGACGTGTATTTTATATCTAAACATTTATTACAAGATACAGAACTTAGAGTTTGAACTTTAAAAATTGCACACTATACATAGAAATACGTACAAACACCAAACTCAGGGTTTCAGAAACAACAAGTTATACAAGTATTCGACTTACTTTGAAAATGGAGGAATCCGAGGATTGTAAGTAGAAAACCGCCAGAATTAATGTTCATTTCAACTCAGTAGATACTCGTGCTGAGGGGGAGAGACTCACACGGATTTTGGAAATGACGAGTGAGCTGTATCCTGATGGATGACTGCTATTTATACCAACTTCTAAGACTTTAAAACGATAACAGCCATATATTTGTTCTGCTACAAACAGTTTAGTTGAAGGAGATGAATCTCAGATTTTAAGTGGTAATTTATAGAGGTTGAACACACTGTGGAGATAAAACTTAACACTATGTGTTATTTCTTAAGATCTTAGATGCTTTCGTATCATTATAAAAAATTATAGGAAATTCGGTGAGATGATCATTCAAAATCGTGCAGTTTTTTTCCATGCAGGAGTTTACATGTAGGGACAAAGTCCAATCAAGTCTCCGTGAAAACAGAAACAATATTCTGACAAATATAGCATACAATTCTCTTGTTCTTAGTAGGAAGATCTACTGAGACATAAAGAGATTTTCGAAAATATGAGTAAATAGCAGAAGGTTTATTAAAAGTAACAAAAGTTTCACAAGTTTTGAACCATTAATGACGTGAATTTCACTCTTGGTCATGCTTATAAGTTCTTCATAATCTCCTTATTCTTACGTCTAAACCTTAATTATTGTCAAATTTTGAATCTCTTTCGAAATTAGTACTATTTTATAAGCGCTATATTCAGAGTTTTAATGTTCTTCATTCAGCTATAAAATATTACCTTTCTAAGAATTCGTGCAGAAAAAGTGTTATTAATGATATATGTAACGGATTATGCCACACATCCCTACTCAGAAATTCTTAGGAGGTCAGTGAATTTCTGAAAATATTTGTAGCTAGATTTACGAATTGTTGGCGCCATGATATTCTTGCGTGAAGCAAGGCAGAACTTATTAGGTGTGCAAATAAATACATTTTTCTCTTATTGCTAAGTGAACTCTCACAAATGCCGTATCTTCCTGGGAATGATCGACGGTATATACGTACCAGTTTTGCAATACTATATTCTTATTATTTCAATAAAGTTTGATATGTTACACAATCAAGTTCTTTTGTTGAGCACTTCCATATGTCATGCTTCGCGCTTATACACGTACTTAAGCCTCAGGAATTGATGAATCTTCCTAATCATAATGAATTTCTCCACTATTTATTTTGAAAATATTCCAAAGAATTGAACTAATAACTTTCTAGACTGTTAGATGTTGGTAGCATTTTATCATTTCTCTTCTTCTGTAGTTCAAGATACTATTATTTGAAATAAATATGTTTCTTTCTTCAATTTCATAAAACACCATCAATCGTTTGAAAATATCACCTTTGCGGCAAACACTCTATCCAGTTCAGCTGATCACAACTAGTTCAGAAAGCAGGAGAAATCCAACTCGTTTTGACGCAGACAGAAAAAGTGTCCTTAGAATTGGGCTATCTATCGTTCAGATTTTTGTTGGTTCATGAAGTTTTTGGACCATTGGTCAAAATGGCTGGGAAGGAACTCGTCCTTTCTTTTCCGGCCTTGAGAAATTATGCCACAGTACAATCCAACATGATGATTCTTTGCATGTTATCGAGTCTACAGACTACAGACAGACAAACACTGTCATAAAAATTGTTTTTTTATGACACGAGGGGTCTCGAACATGGAATTTCCATTAAATCCGAGGTTATCATTTTTCGCACAAAACCAATACCTCCTCATTCAGAATGATAATGTAAAAAACATGATGTTTGAGCCTATGTGGTGTTAATTCGGTATGATGTCGAGGCCAGCGACATCTTTCACTCACGTGGTAATGGTTTTTTTTTTGCTCATGGTTTATTTTTTGGATGTTGAAATTAAAAGTAAATCAAATCCATCACGAATTAAAAGGAAAGTTAGATAGAAGGATTAGGCTTATCAAAAGTGGATTCGAACCAGTGTTTTTGTTTGTTCCAATTACAGGATATTTCTGTAAAGCACAAGTTCTAATTATGTTTCCACAAATCTTTATAGATTATGCCATTTATATTTTACACGAAAATTATTGTATTTGCATGTCTAGCGTCAACAGCCAAAAATTCCTGAAATATGGGCTGAGGTGATTGCGCAAAATTTTTCTGAAAGTTATAGGACGATCCTTTATCCCTTGTTTTGTATGGTTTTCTGCAATCGTAATATTACTATCATATGAAAGCAGGAAAATACGACACTTTTAAAAGAAAATTCTCATCCATGTTAATATATTATCTTCCAGAAAAAGCAGGAAACCCCAATGGGACTAGAACTATATTTCGTATTTGCATTTTTAATATTTTAAGTAAACAGAGGCTGGAGGATTTTCAGGTTGTACGTGATGATAACCTCGTGAAAGCCACCTCACCTTCCTTATGATTAAAGAAGGATATCAAAAGGCTCGATCTTCTGATAATTTGACTCAATGTCTACGTGAATTCAACAATGTGACAAATACATATTTATTACAATTACCCAATATCTAATTCTCACTCCACTGAATTTGTTGGAATTTTACTATGAATTTTTAAAAGGATAGTTTTTTCCATTGATCATTTAAATGTATGTGAGGGAAGAATATCACCTTGAAATATTTTACTGTCTTTGATGTTCAAATGATTTGAGCAATAGAAAACTCTGATAAGAATGCATTACTTGTAATAAATCTATTCAAACATACATTCTTCACTCCTCAAATATATTTTTACATTCTCATCTGAGAAGGTATTAGATTTGTGTAAAATTTGACCCCCTCGGTTTTTGTCGAATGTCCAAGTTTTGAGACCCGCTGAACCCAAAAAACAGGTTTTTACTAATGTGTCTGTCTGTCTGTCCGTCTGCATGTATGTATGTCTGTCTGTTAGCACGATAAATTTCAAAAAAACTTACCGATTTGATTGGCCTCTGGTACACTCTTTCAGTGTCAGAAACTGAAGGTCAAGTTCGTTAGCCAGCTATATTGGATCAAAAATGAAAGAGGGGGAGCATTTTGGAAATTTTTGAGACCATTTTTTTCAAGACTTGATGATTTTATGTATTGCTTCCTGTACTGGGTAATAAGTGGAACAACTTATTCCCCTGATGTTTTTTGATGAGAAAAAAATTGTCAGAGTTATGGCATTTTCAAAATTCGGCAATGCAAACAAAAATGAAAATTTTTAGCTGAACAACGAAAGGTATGAAAAAAAAGTATAGAAGAAAAAATATTTCTTTTCAGATGGGAACAAAAATACAAGTCGAGTTCGTTAACTAGCTGTTTTGGATCAAAAATGAG
>WSXT02025371.1:0-13942 GCA_011762715.2 Neuroterus valhalla | reverse complement strand
GAAAGTAAAGCTTGGAAAAATTTCGTTCTGGTGGTTGAAAATTTCCTAGGTACCCACAAAGCACCAAATTAGGAAGGAATTGTACAAAATATGCTGATAAACTTTCAGGCTCTAGGAACAAATATGAGAATCAAGTTACACTATCCCCACAATCATCTGGATGAATTTTCGGATAATTTAAGAAATCATAGTGAGGAACAGCGAGAGCGCATCCACCAGGATCTAAAAGTGATGGAGGAAAGGTATCAGGGTTTATGGGATTGTCACATGATTGCAGATTACTGCTGGTTTTTAGAAAGAGATTGTCCCCTGAAAGATTATAGAAGAAAAGATCATAAAAGGTGTTTAATGGAAATATAATGACATATGTTTTCGACATTTTCCTCTCTATTCACTTTGATGCATCATAATTTTGCAAAACAAAACTGACATTATAAAGAAATCTGTAATTTTGTTTCTTGTTTTCCAATTTTCGTAATGTAAAATGACAATGAAGCTCTAAAAGAAAACGAGAGGAAATCTTGAAAAATCATTGATAGTTTAATGAATTGTGAGCATAAATATATGCAAAATCAATCTGATGTCTAGGGCAACAAAACCACTGTAGGCTAGTGTAATCAATCAATCATCAATCAATCATCAATCATTATTCAATAATCAATAAATCATTATCAATCATCAATCAATCAATCGTCAATCAATCATTATCGATCATCAATCAATCACCAAACAATCATCAATCAATTATCAGTCATCAATCATCAATCAATCACCAACAATAATCAATCAATTATCAATCAATCATCAATCAATCATTTAAATTTTACGTTTTTGAAGTGGCAGTCATGGCGATGACGATTTTCGTTTTTGAATGGCAGCAATGCCTAGCAAGTAACGCGTTTGCTGCGGCGCCTTGCGGCGAAAATCGGCCATACCGAAATTCGGTATATATAGGTATATTGGCAATGCTGAAGGGGAATTTCGAATATTCACAGTCGTGACAAAGTTCTGTATAATATTCTCAGTTGGTTTGACAATTTTTATTTTCTTTTTTTTATTAATTCTATCAATCTCAACTGAGATTATTGATACCTTATTTTTATACGATATAATAAAATGTTATAAATGATTTATCATTCTTTCATGCTGATGTTGAAGACTATCAGGTATATCCTCAATTTATGAGTTTTCATGTATTTTAGGTTTTAGATATAGGAATTAAAAAAGTTGTGTGCTTTTATTTATGAAAATAAGAGAGTTCTCACTCTTTTCTCCCATGTGACAAATTGAATAATTAATATATAATTATTTAGAAGCAGATGGCCTGATTCAACCATAGGTAGTAGCCAAGATTCTTCAGCAAGCATGAAGGCAATAAAAATGAATGTACCATATGAAACAAGATTTCATGCACCTTTATATTTCGGCAAAGAATAGTAGGCAAAGTGTGGGGAGGAAACATTATTGTATTTTCCTACTTAGGTACCTGCGCCTAGCCGCATGAAAAAATAAACAGAATCTAGCAGACCATAAAGCCTCCTATTGATTTTTTTCCTATTGAAGATGTGAATAATGGGAAGGTGATTGAAGCTGAGGGCGTAGATGATTGAGATAATAGCGGAGAACAAGTACCGAGTCAACTAGAACCACATTGTTCCGTGTAGCCCTTGTCAAATCGCTGTCCCCCTTCTTGATTCTTCCGTTTGACTTGCTTATTTTTTTCTAGCTGATTTACCGCATATAGGCTGAAGCCGAAAATGTGATAACGAACGTAGTTTGTTTCTCGATGTGACGAAACCCGATATCAGGCCTCAAGTCCGCGATAGAAACAGTATTCAAAAACAAAATAGTTCCAGTACAAACGCAGCACTCATCATTCTCGACAATAGATCCGAGGGCAGTACTGGTTGAAGATTCTAGACCTGGCGGGATTTCGAATGTCAAGCATCGACGGGCGCAGTTAGCGTTCAGGTGCGTGACCGTTTGGGATTCTCGCTTAGTTGTTTTTTCACTACATTCGACAACTGTCGAGTTTCGAGATTTGACGCTGAGGAAAGGGGTGAGCATTCGATGCTATCGAATGTCCATATCCAAACTTACGTGTCGGTAATCGACTATGCTCGGAAGTTTTGGTTTTCTGCAGTTTTTCACTCCTGTGATCAAATGTTAGAGCGAATGTGAGCGTTTTGAATAAAAAAAAAATCGGCTTAGATGGTTAGGGTTTTAGGGATCTAAAATCTCACAGGATTGAGTACATCAGGCACTGCTTGGAGGCTTATTATGAGAGTTGGGGTAGTTGGGGGGAGAGGAGTGACAAAGCAAAGAAAAGCATTGTGGCTTCTGGCATTAATGGTTCTCATATAAATAGTACCACCGAATACCATGTGGCCTCGATCATCAGAGTGTGTATGATATTCTCTGGAACTTCTTGACCCAAAACGCGATTACAGTGTACTAGAGTTGAAATTACTCTTTCTTCGAATGCTGAAGAAAATAAAAAGCTCTTTGTTGATTATATTCTTGTCGACAAGTTTTCGGAGAAAGTTGCTTCCCTGTGCTCTCTTAACCAGGGCCTAGGAAGTGAGTCACAGTGAACCAGAGGGACCCCATTTTGGACCAATTACAGGCCATCGCTATTGACTTAAATTGATCCATAATGGTGCACTGCTACGTCCGCAAAAGGGCCCGATTATGAATCAATTTGATTGTATCTCAAAAATGTTGAGTAAAATTTGTTATTCTGACAATAGGATCATCAACAAAATACCTCTCCCTCCTTTCACTTTCGGTTACACATAAGAAAGATTATTGCACTTGATATTATTGCAAAAGAAAAAATTCGCGCGAGAAAAGAATATTGTAGGTTAAGTTTCAATTTTGTGTAACAAATGTTTTTATTTGAAGAAATATGTCATTGTTTTGATAATTAACTGAAAAATGAATCTGTTCCTTTTCGCACACGGGAAACATCACTTCTTGCGCAACATAATTCTGGAAAACATTTTTTCTCTTTTTCCCCGTGACTAAAAATGGGTCTGTAAATATTTTTTGCAGAAAACTGGAACAATACTTAACATTTATAATAGATTTATATATACTTAACATTCCTTTAATGAAAGATAGAAAATATTGAAACATACATAGATAACTTGAAGTTATCGATGATAACTAAAATAAATTTAAAAAACCAACACTTTGACTCATAATTGGTTCGTCATGGCTCCTAATGCATTGCTGTCATGATGAAGCCATGTTGGTGCATCGCTGCGACCGTAAAAGGGACCTATTATCGAACCATATGTTTGCTCAAAGATGGGGTTGCTTTGGGTTCATATTGCATCTTCACAAAAACGATCAAATTCTGAGGTGCCATCAAGAGGCCATTATCGTCGATTCATGAGGGATTCCAAGCGTGGTTCACACGGGTAATAATACTTGTGAATTCTCATCTGCCGCATTTTTTCACGTTTGTATCATCTCATCGCGTCTGCAGCTGGGTAAAAAAGTTTCATTTTCACAACTACCTTCAGTTCCGAGCGCGAATGTATCTTTGTAGTCAAACCTACTTATTTGTACTTACCTTCACATATTAGCAAATAATATTATGTTCAATGTCATACTTTCTGCATTCTAAATCCCAGGAATTTTTCTAGACTGCATGCCTGGGGTGAGACTTTAGAGGAAGCTTTTGAGCAATGTGCTATGGCCATGTTTGGATACATGACGGAACTGGAAAAAGTGGAAATAAAAGAAGTGCATTGTGTGGAAGCTGAGGGTCACGATATGCAGAGTCTTCTCTTCCATTTTTTGGATGAACTACTTTTCCTTTTTTGTGCGGAGCCTTTTTTGATAGCAAAGGTGAGTTTTATTGTATCTTCTTGGAATACGAGGAGTGTTCCCTAAGTTTTCGGCCTTGCACAGAGATAACTTCGTTGCATTGTGTGCCTTTTCTGCAAATATTTGGTCTCTTTCAGATGAGATAGATCCAACAGAGTGGGATTTTGCTCTATTTATACCGCGCGCGGTCTGTGCTTGATGAAGAAAACTCGATGAGTCAAAAATCTAAGTTGGTATTTTGGTTACTTATGTAACATAACCAAGAGTTTCAATTGAATCTGTCACACATTCCCTACATTTAAAGATGACAAAGAAGGTCACTATGGCTGAGGAAACCATGAGGGGAGTTGTCGGGATTATAGGAGCATTATTATGATTGACTACCTTCTAAGAGTCAGGATAATCATACTGCATACTGCGCCATTCATCTAATTAGACCAAACAATTATTGATAAAAGACCGGATTTGAAAAAAAAAAAAGATGAACTATCTTACAACATTTCCTTTTGCATTGCTTTTTGATGCATCGTATTTTTTAAATGCAGCCTTCCCTGACTACCATCTGTCATATCTGGAGATTCGTATGCAAAGGTGGTGAAATACGGCAATTTGCAATTGTGTTATGAACTGATCGTTCATACAATTGATATGAACAACCGCGCTCTCTCTGTAATATCCTTAAGATTGATGTGATGAGTGTATAGGAAAACCAGGTTGTGCAGCGGACTAGGCAATTCATTTTAACCGGGAGAACCCCGAGAATCCCAGTTCGGAGTTCCGGACTGGAAACTTTTTTTTACTCTCTAATATCTACTTTTTTCTTCTGAACATTCTTCTTCTTTATTAGTAGTGAATCAGAGAAAACAAAATATGATTGCTATCCCTATCTTATATGATACCATAGAAGTTTTTTGATGATTACTCAAGTTCTTTCGAATAAATCATAGAAGAGAAGGATTTTTTTCTCTTGAATACGATGAAAGCTTTCACGATTCATTATTGAATGTGCTGAAATAAAAGTATTCTATCAATTATTCAAGAAGATATTGCAGAAATAGTACAAATATCAATGTTTTTTAAATTAAAAATGAAATCTAATATGATGAACATTTCACATAGTTCCTGAAAACGAAAGTTGGAAATACTCGAAGAAGTCACGTCTTCAGGGAAATAATAATAAAAATAAAATAAATATACATTTTAAATAAATTTAGTAGGAACTTCATGAGTACATTTCTCCTTTATTTATAATGTGTCCCCTGAAGGTTTACATAACTTCTGTTCCTTGACATCTTTTTTGTACATCAAATAATTTTCTTTTCTGTGTTTTATCCTGATTTATTTTCTAATATATACATACTAGATTCTTATTCTAATGAATATATATACCTAACGTAACATGGCGGGAAGAATGAGCGACGAGCTTGCGCAGCCGCATCTTATTCGACTCAATTTTACTTAATATTACCGTACAATTTTAGCTACCATGATTTTTCTATGCGACTTCTGCTTTCTTCTACTTTCCATTTTCATACGAACTTCCCATTTTCTTTTCTCCACACTCCCCTAATCTTCTTTTACTCCTCTAACTTTCTAGTTCCTTCATCCATTCTTCTCCCATCCCTTCTTCTTCTAAAATTTCCTTGACACTTTCCCCATTCTTATACTCTACATTTTCTCTTCTCATCCTTCTCCCAATGCATTGCTCCATTTACTCAATTTCCTAATCCCTGCCTAGCTATCCTTGTCTATCTTCTTCCCTCCTATCCACTCTTCAGATTTTTTGGTAATCTTTCTGTTTTTATTACCTTATACCTTTTATTGCATCTTGATTCATCTATCCTTTCCCATCTGTCTCTTATTCGCATTTCTTTATCACTCTTTTCCAATTCCTCGTAACCTATAGTTTCCTCTACTCCTATTCCACGATCTCTGGAAGATTCTTTTCTTTCTTCTTCCCACCGCGTTAATTCGCCGGCCTTCTTTCCTCTTCCTTTCCTCATTTTGTAACACATTCTTGCTAACTCTCCTCCCTTTCCCTCTCTTAGTTTCTCTTCAAATTTTCATGCCCTCTTTCCTGCCTTTGTCCTGAACTTACCCCTTTGAGTCTTTTTCTCTCAGCATATATCCTGGCGTTCTCCATTCTATCCCCGATTTCCATCTTATATATCGCTCTTGCATCTTCTCTATCTCCCTTTCTTCTTCCATCCCCATATATCTGCCCCATAGCTTGATATCCTTGGTATCCTTTTGCTAATTTGTGCTTTATGCTCCCCATTCTCCTGCACTAAAAAACCAGGTTACTTGCATTCCTTCACTTCCTCTAAATTTTTACCTTTCCATCTCGCTATACATTTTTCCTCTCTTCCTGCCCCCTTCCTAAACCTCATTACCTTAGTTTTGTCTGTATTAAGCCATAGTTTTTTACTACTGAGGGTATTTTTCCAATCCGGTTATTACCCCATCCTTCCTTCCTGACTATCTGCTAAGAGCACTATATCATCTGCATATGCCAGTGTGTATATTTTCCCTTCGCATTCAAATTCATCCTTTCCATCGGCCCTTCAACCTCATCTCTACATGAGTTTTCATTTAATATATTTTTACGAACACTATTTCTTATAGCAGAAAAAAATATACAAATTTTGCTAACATGTTATTTTAACTTTAAACATGTTGCACCATGTAAGTAAAATCATTCACAATAATGGTGATAAGTTTGTTCGATTTTAGAGGAATTCACCTTCAAAATGATTCTAAGGAGATTGAAACATGTTCATTAAATCAAATTTTATTCGAGCCGATGTATTTTATAAGATATCTGAAGGATTTTTCTAAGATTGGCAAAGATTTTTGAAGATTTGAAGCATTTCCGAGATCTGCGGATCTCATTGGATTTTATTATTAAGATTTGCACTCCTTTTGCAATGTCATTTTGAAGATTTTACGGAATCACTTCATCCTGGCTCATTCGAAAGAAAATTCAATAGCTTTTAACGTTGAAAAAGATTGAACTCTCATACAGTGAGGTTTTTCTCATACTGGTCATACCCATAAGTGCGCAAAGGACGCTCTTATGCACAATCTATGGGCTGTTCACTCGCACTCGTGCTTTCCGAAGTCCTGGATGAGAAGGTCCTTACTGTATAATTACAATAAAAAAAAAACAAAAGTTGTAATCGATAAACATGTGATCTTATAATCGTAACTGGCAAGGTAGTTTCGACTAATATTTATCACTCCCGTCTTTGACTGAGGATAAGTTTGGAACGTGTAAAGAATATTTCTTCTCTTCACGACCTCCAGTTTTATGTGTAAATTTTATTGGGACTCCCTTTAAAATACACTAATTTAAGATAAGTCACACAAAAACTTCTTTAATTGGTCGGTAAAAAATAATGTGGTCATGGAAAACCTGGGGATTTCAAATTGTATGATCACTAGACACTCCGCACAGCAATTGACTTTGGCAGTGATTGGAATTGAGCGATTTAATGTTTTTTAACTAATCAATTAATGTTCTATTTGTGATCGTTTTATTTTTAATTGTCTGTAAATTTATCTTTCTGATCGTGTTTGATTTTATCCATTTATGAATAACGATTCTTATTTCTAATATTATCATCACTTTCTCTACCGCATGATTCATTGTATACAGTCAATTGTAATTCGGAAATTAGTTTTCCTGGTTGTGTGTGTACGTGTTATACCTTCTTCAAGCGTTCTCGACGAGCCGTCGTTGTCGTCGCTACAAGAGCGAGCACGGTAGAGCGTGATTCTTCATTTTCGTGAATCAAGACGGGTTGCTTATAATTATTTAAAGTTAACAATTTTTTCAATTAAGGCGGCTCTGAGAGGAGCATTATGTTGTTGAATATTAATCGATGCATCAACTTATTTGTCTCAACCTTTTCTCATCTAAAAAACAGTAAAACCCGAGAATAGATTGTTTGAATTACTCTTAACGTTTCAAAATTGTTTATTGCTCGATCATTCATGGACAGGCAGCGAGAATTAGCTGAATAAGAAACGTGAGGCGATCGTGCGGGGCTTTGACTCAGAAAAGGAAAAATATTTGAAGCAAAGATATCTGAAACGTTCGGGAACGTGGAAGTGATAAGCAAGGAGCTACATCGTTGATTTGAAGAAAAATCTGAGGAAAAGGGTAGTGGAAAAACTCGCTGAAAAGTGTGGACAAAAGGAAAAGACTAGTTGCAGCTTGTTGAGGCAGGTATATTTGATCTTCAATATGTATCGCAAGCGGAATTGTTGGATGAAGTAAAAAGTTTCAATCTTAGTATAGTGTGAAAACCAGAGCGTTTTATAGGAACTGAAATTATGATAGGACGAACAAGAAGACTGAATTGAAAAAAAAACTTTTGGATTTGGACGCTGGAAATCGCTGTTGCAGAACTCATATTCTGAAAAATTGGTCAAATGAGGAAGATCTTGGTAGATTGAAAGTGCCCTCCAACACTGCAAGTCTCTGCGCTTCAGAGTTATCCAAAATGATGGAACTCTTCCAATCAAATGTGTTTCGGGATCGCTTGACAAAGTCTCCTCTCAGAAAAACAAATTTAAGTTTTTACTCGAGTTAAATTCTGTTAATAGAGATGATCTTATTCAAAAGCATACGATAGAAATTGCAAAAAAACTGTTTGATGTTCAGGATAATTTCCTTTATTACTAATATTTCAAAGCATGATCTATGTTCCACCAGGTGCATATAGTTTGGCTGAAACCGTATCCTTGTTAAACGGTACGCATAAATGTTACTAGAACATATCGAAATCAAGATAAAGGATGCACGTTGCACGATTTGATGCACGATGGAAAAAGAGATGTCATGATTGGATCGAAACTATTGTCTTTATTATTATTTAATCAATTATGAGTAACGAAATGGAACAAAATGGAACGAAAGTTTTGCTTGGGTCCTTGCTTATGCTCTTCAATTTTTTTCTTATGAAGCTTTTCGCGAACTTTTACTGTTTTCTAGGAATCTACATTCGCCTGTAAAAACGAACCACCTAGGTTAATAAAAATACTTTGACCTGTAAAAAATTTTGAACTATTTTTTAGGATGATGAGAAATTTTATTATAGTTATATTCAATAATGTTTTGTGCTTGAAATTTATAATCTCTTTCCTTTATCCAGACCATTAACATCACTGTGTTTGATCGAGGAAGTTTCAAAATCAAAGCACGGGCAGCTGGCGAAGAATTCAGAATCGGAAAGCACAGTCAGGGAGCAGAGGTAAAAGCAATCACGTACTCAGCTATGCAGATTCTTGATCGACCGGAAGCAGAGAGGCCAGAAGTCTTCGTGATCGTAGACATATGATCTTTAGCGATTTGAAAAAACAACTCAACAATCCAGCACAATATTCCATTAATACTATTGAGACTTGACTCGGAAAATGCGTAAAAAGGAAGCTTAAGGTTGAATGCTATAGTATATTACACTTTGAGTAGTGTTAGGCACGTCTTTACAGAAAGAGCTGAATGTATGCAGGACGAGTCATAAAAACTCGCATCGCATCGTCCTGGGAACAATGATCTCCCTCTGTAAAGACTTGTGTAATTCTGCGAGAAGTGTACGATATTTTATTCGATATCACCATGTTATGAGCCTGCAGGGCTGTCTGAAAAATGAACGTTGTATAGCTCCTTAACGAAATGGTGCACAAACGCCCTATGAAGTTTTTATACATGATTCTACATGAAAACATATGAGTAAGACGTCAGGCACTTGCTTAGGCTGTGATTGGTACTCACGTATGGCGCCAGATATGAAATGTGGTTTGGTCAGAGATTTAGTGCCATCTGATGTCATTATTTCAGAGTTTGAGTGCCATCTGGTGTCACTATTTGTCCCAACTCTCCATTTATTTTCTCTAATCCTCGAGTCGCGCTCTTTACGCAGTACCATCTGACACCTCTCAGTAAGGGGATAGACAACGGTCGTTTTTCAGAGGGCGTTGAAGGCTCATAACATGGTGGTATCAAATAAAAATATTTAAACGCACTGTGGAGGGATAAGGAAGACGTCGTAAAATTTCAGAAGTGTTTATTTTCCTTTAAGTAGCCGACTTAGAGATGTAGCCACTGTGGGCCTCTATTCAGGAAAAGTTCGCAACTCTTGTTATTCATCGTCAAATTAAGTTATTGAATTGCCCTTTATCATAATTCATCGAGCTTCTTTTGATGCACTTTGTTTGGTTATTTTACATCTAGGAGACGTGCCCTCGACAAATTGCTGTAAAGGTGCTATGCAGGAGCTTTATATAATAAGTAAATCCACTGTTGCGTTTTATCAGCTGCAGCGTCTGAATTGGATCATCTTTCAATTTATATAGAACGAGCGTGTTCTTTACCTGCAATTATTAGGAAGATTCGTTACTGCAATATTGAAAAAAAAGTATCAAAAGCCCTTTCCATTCAAGTCTGAGACTTTGAAACTTAACATCCTACACGACGCTGAAACATAATTAGGTTGAATTCCAATATCGATTCTCCCATCAACCGTGCTACTCACGCAATTTTTTAACTCGCTGTTTTTTATAATTCTTTTATACTATTCAAAAAGTTTTCAACAGTTTCATATATTGTCTACTTGCAATTAGTGGATGAATCGCTATATTTGGGAATAACCAATGTAAAGTTACAAGTTTAGGTAGTACAAATTCCTGCGTTCTCAAATTAAGGCTTTTTTCAGAAATACTTAGAACTGCATCTCGCGTTACAAACGTGAGATCTGGGTACTTTCTACATAGTTCAAACCTGTTTATAAGAAAATTTTGTTATCGGAAATTGACTTCTATTCCGTTTTCTACACTTCTCGAAAAATGTTTCGATAATGTTCGATTTTCGCACATTATGTGTTGCGGCAAGTTAAGCGATAGTGTAACTTCCAAAACGTGACCAATCGACCACTGATATGGTACTGAATGCTACTACTAACTATTTGATGTCCTAAAACAGAGTTCTAGGTGTTTAGGTGGATTCAATCCTGATCGTTTCAGCTTTGTATTTATAATTATATGGTGCTATTTCACGAGCACTCTGCTTACTGTCAGCCAATATATATATATATATATATATATATTACCTTTACAATTATACCTTTTCTTTATCTACTATTATCATTATTTACATTGATCTCACATCTACTTTCTCTCCTCCTTACACATCTTTCTCCATTCCTCTTCCCCCTTCCTTCTCTTCCTCTCCATGCTTCCTTTTACTGCCAATCTCTATCTTCTCCTACCCTTGTATATTCATGACCACATAGTCTATCATTGATGCCACCGCCTTACACACACACGTGCACTCTCCGTGTTCGGCGCCTATTATCATACCATTCGTGACCGCCCCCTCTCTATCCACCATCCAGGCTCCCAAAATATCCCCCGCTCCATTCATAACTGTGTCCTTTGACCTCCTTTCGAAACTTTCACCATCCACGCAGATTCCCTTCCCTCCCCATTCTCGCATCGACCCCCCCCCCCCTCCAGTACAACATTCCGTATTCTCTCGCCCAAAACTTCTTCCACCCTAGCCTTGATTCTCTCCACCCCATCCCTATTGTACACTGTCACAAGCTTGCACGTTAACCCTCCTATCTTTACAGCCCTCATTTGCATCCCTTGCCCTTCACCACTACAGTGAAGTTCTTCTTCAAACCCCTCCCTGATCCACGTTACAATCTTCCAACTAGCCCTACTTTCCTTTTTTAGCCTGACCGCCTCTTAAAGCCTCAACCTAAACCCCCTCAGTAGCCTTGGTTTTTATCCTGCTCTACTCCTTGCCCTCTACCCACGTTCCTATTAGACCAACAACATCAAATCTCTGTGGCAAACCTCAAAAGTCTTCATCTTTTTTTTATCTCTGCTAAATTCCAAAAGAGCACCTCTATTACTCCACCGCCTTCCTGTTCCCGTATCCCCCTATTTCCTACGAAATAGGTCCCTCTGCACTTTTCTCAATTCCTCTTTCTCCTCAACCCGAACCAGCATATTCTCCTCCATTTTTATTTTCTGATATCCTACCTTCGCCGCTCTTCTTTTACTCTCCTCCCTTCTAGCTCTATCAGTCAGCAGTCCTTTAATTTCTCTTTCTTTCCACGTCAGATCGTGATTGATGTATACCTCCTTATCCTTGATCCTGCTTTTACTTCGCATCACTGCCAACTTATCTTGGTGGTTCTCCAACTCCACCACTGCTACTTCATTCCCCTTTTTCCCTTCTAGCCTCACTTTAGCCACCTTGCCCTGAAACTTCCCTATGCCTTGTAGCAGCGCTTCCACTCCTTCCCGTTCTTCTCCGCTTCTCAACTGTAGCTCTCTCTATCACGATATTATTTCCTTCACCCTCCATCTCTCTTCTTTCCATTCTTAACTCCACTGCCCTTATCCTTTTTCTACTCACCACCTTCTGCTTTCCGTTACCACGCCCTCCCACTTTCTCTTCAACCATGCTCTCTGCCTTGTCCCACACGAGCAGCGCGAGTGAGAGGGATAAATCAGCAGATGAGATAAGGCAGAGGGAAGATGATCCTGAAAAATTAGAGAAGGCGGGAGAATTCAAAAAGGGAAAATTAGAAAGGGAAACACCGGAAGTTATAGGGGAACAATCTGATAGTAAAAATGATAAAGGAGTTAAGAGAGGAAATGTGTGTAAGACAAGATGATTTAAGTAGGAAAGGGAATGAGACCGAGGAGGAGGTTCAAAAATTCCGATAGAATTGGAAAGAGTGTAAAAAAGAAAAAGAGAAAGTATAGAGAAAGCTATAAAGTGGGGAGTATCATTTGAGATAAAATGAAGAACATAGGAAAATAGAAATGGTAGCAAAAGAAGATAGATTGAAGACATTAGAAGCATGGGCTGCGCAAAGCCTGAAGGGAACAGTAAATGGCGAGAAATTGAAAAAAGGTGGAATGAACGCGCATAATGATGATAAAAAGCTACAGAGGAGATTTACACAGATAGAAAGACAGATAGAAGGAGAATAGAGGAAGAGGAGAATAAAGAACCTTGTGACATAAAAATTGGTTTTCGTCATACAGCAATTACTTTAGAGCACGTGGATAATTGCCGCTCAATTTGCCGTCCAAGAAAATATCATTCCCGAAGTCGCGGCGTAATGGGGTCCCGGGCAAAATGGGAAAAACCCAAATTTTTAATCTCAAATTAGCGAGACACCCCATAAAAATTGGTTTCCGTCGTACTGCAATTACTTTAGAGCACGTGGATAATTTCCGCTCAATTTGTCGTTCAAGAAAATATCATTCCCGAAGTCGCGGCATGATGGGATCCTGGGCAAAACGGAAAAAAATGCAATTTCCTATCTTAAGTTAGCAAAACGTCCAATAAAAAATAACTTTCCGTCATACGGCAATTACTTTAGAGCACGTAGATAATTGCCGCTTAATTTGCCGTTCAAGAAAACGTCATTCCCGAAGTCGCGATGTAATGGGATCCCGGGCAAAACGGGAAAAAACGCAATTTTCCATCTCAAATTAGCGAGGCACCCCATAAAAATTGGTTTTCGTCATACAGCAATTACTTTAGAGCCCGTAGATAATTGCCGCTTGAATTGACGTTCAAGAAAATATCATTCCCGAAGTCGCGACATAATGGGATCCCGGGCAAAACGGAAAAAAACGCAATTTTCCAATTCCAATTAGCGAGGCACCCCATCAAAATTGGTTTTCCTCATACAGCAATTACTTAAGAGCCCGTAGATATTTGCCGCTTAATTTGCCGTTGAAGAAAATATCATTTCCGAAGTCGCGGCATGATGGGAACCCGGGCAAAACGGGAAAAAACGCAATTTCCCAGCTAAAATTAGCGAAGAACCCCATAAAAATTGGTTTCCGTCATACAGCAATTAGTTTAGAGCACGTGTATAATTGCCGCCTAATTTGCCGTTCAAGAAAATATCATTCCCGAAGTCGCAGCATAATGAGATCCCAGGCAAAACGGGAAAAAACGCAATTTCCCAGCTCAAATTAGCGATTTACTCCATAACAAATGGTTTCTGTCATATAGCAATTACTTTAGAGCCCGTAGATAATTGCCGCGTAATTTGACGTTCAAGAA
>WSXT02025360.1:0-13942 GCA_011762715.2 Neuroterus valhalla | reverse complement strand
GGGGTCGTGTAGTACCTAAGTTATGTCTGTGACTAGTCACAGGGGTGCCTTCCCGCCCCCATGAGACTTGGGAAAGGGGGTCGTGTAGTACCTAAGTTATTTCTGTGACTAGTCACAGGGGTGCCTTCCCGCCCCCCAGGTGACTGTGGAAAGGGGTCGTGTAGTACCTAAGTTATTTCTGTGACTAGTCACAGGGGTGTCTTTCCGCCCCCACACGAGATTCGGGAAAGGGGGTCGTGTAGTACCTAAGTTATTTCTGTGACTAGTCACAGGGGTGCCTTTCCGCCCCCACGAGACTTGGGGAAGGGGGTCGTGCAGTACCTACGTTATTTCTGTGACTAGTCACAGGGGTGCCTTCCCGCCCCCACGAGACTTGGGAAAGGGGGTCGTGTAGTACCTAAGTTATGTCTGTGACTAGTCACAGGGGTGCCTTCCCGCCCCCATGAGACTTGGGAAAGGGGGTCGTGTAGTACCTAAGTTATTTCTGTGACTAGTCACAGGGGTGCCTTCCCGCCCCCCAGGTGACTGTGGAAAGGGGTCGTGTAGTACCTAAGTTATTTCTGTGACTAGTCACAGGGGTGTCTTTCCGCCCCCACACGAGATTCGGGAAAGGGGGTCGTGTAGTACCTAAGTTATTTCTGTGACTAGTCACAGGGGTGCCTTTCCGCCCCCACGAGACTTGGGGAAGGGGGTCGTGCAGTACCTACGTTATTTCTGTGACTAGTCACAGGGGTGCCTTCCCTTTATGTTTTGTAATTGTTATAGAACACAATTGTAACAATGTTATGTATAAATGTTCCGTTTTGTTATGTAACATTTACAGAACGTGTCCACTGGGATGTAAGTTTCAGTAAATAATAATATTGAATAAGTTTTAATTTGCGGAAAAATTATATAATTATATGATTATTATTTACTTAATTTATTTAATTATTATTAAATAAATAATTAATTATATAATTATATTATCAATTTAAAAATGAAATATTCAATATCTTGAAAAGTATAACCTCAAAGTTAGGTTCGATTTGATGTTCAAGTTCTAAGTCTTAGTTCGCGACACTGACGCAATCTGGATTTCAGATCCCGAAAAATTTAGATCCCACTTGGACGAGAAATTCTGGTCCATTCATTTTGATCATTGCTTAGACCAGGATTCCGGTCCAATGGACCAGGATCACGGTCCAACGGATTTATAGTGTAGATAATAATTCTCCTGGGTCGTGAAATTTGCTTTCTTCAGTTGAGCATTCAGCTACTGTCGTTGGAAATTCAACTTCTTGATTTGGAAGTTCAACTTCTTGATTTGGAAGTTCAACTTCTTGATTTGGAAATTCACCTATCGTCTAGAGAACTTTTTTTTTTGTAAAAAATCCAATTGTGTTGATGGAAATTCGTCTTTCTGAAATTATAATTTCTCTTCCTTGGTAGAAACCATCTTTTCTAGTTGAAAAATCATCCCTTTTAACCGAAAACTGATTTTTTTTTTGAATATCTAACTTGTCGACTCTAAAATTGAATTGTTTTCTGGAAAACCGTATTTTCGGCTGGGAAATTGAACTTTTAGGTTAAAAATTACATTTGTTACCTAAACATTCAGCTATTGGTAAGAATTCAACTGTCACCTAGAAAACTTTCTTTTGTCTTGAAAATGCAACTACTTGGTTAAAAATGCATCGATTTTTCGTCCAATATTAATAGTTCTTCTTCAAAGATTTGTCTACGTGGTTCTGTATACGTTTTTGATCATTGAAAACGCAACTTTTAGGTTAAAAATTCAACTGTTTTGTAAGGAGTTCAATTATTTTGCTCAAAATAAAAATATTTTCTCGTAGCTATTCTCTTCGGTGCGAAATTGATCTCTCATATTATGAATTAGGTTATCTTTCTTCGTTGGAAATTCATATCTTGTGTAAGAAATCATCTTTTTTGTTTAAAATTGAACTTGATGATTCGAAAATACAACTGTCTTCCAAAAATATTGTCCTTCCCCAACAAAAATTCGACTGCTTTCCAAGAATTTATTATCTTAGATTGGAAATTTGTCTTTTATGGTAGAATTTATCTTCTGTAGTTGAAAGCTCATCGACCTTGGTTGGAAATAAATTTTGTTGTCAAAAATCTGACTTGGCGTTTGAAACATTCACACTTCGCTGAAAAATTAGTCTTTTTGGCCTTAAAATTCAACTCTTTCGATAAAAATGCAGCCGTCGTTTGTTGAAAATATTTTTTTTTTCATAAATTTGACTATTTCGTAAAAATGCATCTTCGTATTTAGACGATTTGCCTGAAGTGCAGCTATTTCTGTTTTGAAAATTCAACTTGTCGGTTCGTAAATTTACTGTCTTCTGAAAAATGTATCTGTTCGTTTAAAGATTTAATCCTCTGTTAGGGTCATCTTCTTTGTTGCAAAATTCAACTGGTTTGTATATTTTGAACCATTTACCATAAAATTTCAGCACAATAGATTCATATTTCTGATTAGATAATTTCCAAATGTGATAACATGGAACAATTGATCACGTGACAGACTGACATATTCCCTTAAGAGAGAAAAATATTTTTCCTGCCTTTTGACATCTATCCTCGACATCTTTTCATATATTATGTGCTTATATAAAAAACGAGCTGAAACAAGTGCCATACAATTGTGAATAATTACTGAATTGAGAATTACAATCCATCATTGATTGTAAAACTACATTGTCCTTTGGTAGAAACAGTAATTCAAACCACTTTTATTGTATCATCAGTATACATCAGAAATTTTTTCGCAGTGTAATTAATGTCTGTATTAAAAATGAAACATATTAAATACTCGCGTGACAGTAAAGTAGTTTCACGCCAATTTGTTTAATAGAATTATACAGATGAAAGAATTAAAAATTAATAAATATAAAATTGCTCAATTTCATAAATTGCAATTATTTCACATTTCCGGATGCGAGTCAAGGTAGTCAGGGATGGTACAAAGATTAGCGATGAAACATAGTAATTATCACATTCACGTTACACGTCAATTACACCCTTCTGGTATCCATTTCGTGATGTGAATATTTTAAACTTGCGGCAGTTGTAAATTTTTTGTCGTCACAGCCATAACTTCTGTTCTGTACACGGCCTTGCAGAGATGATCCGTTTGACATGCATTCAATGGATTTCCAAGGTTCACATTCATGAAACACCGCATCTTTTCACATTTCAACCTGCTCTTATATTTTTTATGTGTCTATACTGTAAGGTCAAATTCATAACTTTCATAGGGAAGCATAAGTGCCAGTAGTTATGGGTTCAAAAGAATATGTTTGCAAGCATAAAACTTCCTTTCATCATCTCCATTTTGGGAGAGAATTCGTATTTCATAATAAAAACGTTGCTTTTGAGAGCGCCCAGGGCACCCTTTTTATGGTACTTTCCTGATTTCGTGTGATAGGTATTATTCGTGAATAGTATGGACATCAAGCAATATTCCCTTAGAGCATGGTTTTTGTTGTCGATTTTGTTGGGAAATTCCATTGTTGATGTGAAATAAGTTATAGCATGCAAATAGTTCTCTGTCTTCACGAGAAATTTCACAAAATTGCATGAAGTCTTTTGAGAATGTGTGTGGCACAAATTTGCATGACTTATCTAAGGAATTTGTGTACCTCAAATTGATTCGAATTTCTTTCTTTTATATTAAATTTTTTTTTCTGCAACATTTCAAATATTCAACATTCATTCAAGTACAGTTGGAACGCGTAGTTTTATAGCTTACGGAAGTTAGTAGGATCATTCAGTTAGTAGGATTTTCGATATTTCAGAGCGAATATTTTTTGGACGATTTGTGTGATTTCAGAATATTTTGAGAGATTTTAAGGAATACTTATTAAATTTCAATGGATCTGAAACATTTTTTGTAAGCATGTGGTTTAATTCAGCGTCTTCAGGATATCAGTTTGAAATGAAATTTTTTCCTGGTCGTTTGATATCAATTTATGCCTAAAAATCCCATATTCTTTTGATGCAATCAATGAATTCTTGAATATATTAAATTTTATTATTGTTGAAAAATAAACCTCTTGTGCAAACATTTCTTCCTGGTCTGTGAATGTGACGTTCCGTTCAAATTTTATGCATTTTGAGTGGAAAATAACTTTAAAAGTGGGGAAATACTGCTGAATTTCTATCTGCCTAAGCTTCAACTGGATAACATGATATTGTATCCAATTTTTTTTACTACTAATTTCATGCATGTCCATTGTATTAGTTTTGCCCTGACCTAAATAGTCAATAAGGTTATTCCAGTGGTAAAAAGATATGTTAGGCGCTACCAGAATGTTCTGATAAATCTGCCAGGATTTCAAATTTTGTTATTAGATTTTATAAAATTTCACGGGATTCCAGGGATTTGGGAAGTTTTTGATAGGTACTGAAGAAGAGATATTATATGCATAAATAAACAGTATTCATAATACCCTCCACATTTCCGAACATATGATCATTTTTATTCCTGTTAAAGACCAAACTGCAGAAGGCTGTGCCCTACTTATTATACAACACAACCAATCATCACTCGTTCCATTCCGGCTTCGTTTGAATCTTCTATTTTACTTTTGTAGTTTCCTTTATATGACTGGTGTCTGGTGGGACTGACGTTATGCATTGATACACCATCTTTTGACGAATAAGCTCTTCATTTCGAGGTGAAGAATGGAGACTGGGTGTGTAGAATGCCAGAGGTGAACGTGACCTGAAGGTGGAGGAACTGCGGGATACTATGCGCGTCAGGAAGCTAGATACTTTGTGCTTACCGGGAACAAAGAAATAGCAAGCCAAGCAGTCGGTCTAATTATAAATAAAACAGAAAAATAGCATCTCAAAAAGTATGGGTGTGTATCTCCTTGATTAACATGGGTTAGGAAGAAGGTGAGAATCAGAAGGCTGTTTATTTTAGTATGATATGCTACCGTTGATATTGACAGTAAAGAGACAAAAGACACCTTCTGGGACTCGTTGAATGATGCTTTAAAAGCAAACGATTTTTGCGCAAGGATCATATTCTTGAAGACATGAACAGCTGGGTTGATGTGCAAAGTGATAGAACCGAAAGAGTGTTTGGTAACTTCGGGGACACGAAAACAAACGATGATTGGTAAGAACAAAGGATGGATTGGTAAGTGTATACTTAGAAAAGTGTTTGTTTATTTCGAACACTTGGTTTGAGCATAAAATGATACACTTCTATACTTGGTGCAGAGCGGAAAGGCATAGTATGATCGTCTATGTTATAGTAGAGGAAAGACTGCGAAGACTTGTAAAAGATACAAGGGTTCTGAGAGGTTCAGAATGCGGGATGGATCACTACCTCAGAGTTGCAATAATAAACCTAGGTTAAGGGTGGAAGAGGATAAGATGCAATTGTGAAACATAAATTGTAGCGAGTGCAAAAATATAACTGTTAGAGTGCATCTTGAATAGTGCATCGAAATTGTTAGGCACTGCGATTGTAGGAAGAAAGCCTGGTGATGGTTAGTAGAATGAATCTTGAATATTAGAGATCTCAGCGATGGGGAAAGGACTAGAGTAGTTATATATTATAGGGATTAGAAGAAGGAAGCAAATATTCTAGTAGAAGCAAGAAAAGATAGAATCAAAGCGGAAGAAGATATGAGAATTCAAAATGGGTTCGAAGGAAACAAGAAACTATTTTGTGAATGAGTTAAGAAGAATAAGAAGGGAAATACCAGCACTGAGGGTAGTTGGTTCTGAGAATGCTGAGGGTGGAATAGTATGGGATTCCGGACAAAGTTAAGGACTGAATAGGTGATTTTTTCAAGAAGCTGTATGACGGTGAAGCCATGGAGCAGCGGATATTCGTTTATGTAGCTGTGTTAATATATGACTATGTGTGCTGTGAACAGCGAAGTTCCCAATGATTGAAGAAAGGCGATTATCGTCCCAATCTGCAAGGTAAAGGAAAATATAAAGGCGAGGGTAATAATTGTAGAGCTATTAGCCCACCAAGTTCTTTAGGCAAAATATTCACCAAAGTACTTATTGATAAAGCCATAGCAATAACTAAGAAAAGAATCTTGGAAGGTAAATATGAATTCAGGATTAGAGATTTATCTTGTATGCTATCTTTGTCGAAGGAGGTGTTGACCTCAGGACAGGACATTGAACATGGCCTTGCGTTCGCAGACGAAAAGATCGTAACGGCAGAATCAGGCGATGATTTGCAGAGGATGTTAAGCAGACTGGAAACCAGCATTAAGAATATGGGTCTTAAGATTAACGGGAATAAAACAAAAATTATTGTGTAATATGTGCTGTAAAACGTAATGTAAAAATTAAGTAGTGAGTGGGTTCTCAAAGAATGCGGAGTAGAAGAAACACTGTTTGACAAGAGTGGAAGAAATTTGCTGAGATGGTTTGGTTACCAAAGAAAGAATGGTTGGAGTGTCTAAAAGAGATCCTGAAGAGGAAAAATATCAAAAGTCATAGAAATACAAGAGCTAGTATAAAGAGATCCATGGATGCAAACGAAGCAATGATGTATGCCAGGATAGGGATGTTTGAAGAGCAAGTGTGTAGAAAGACAAGTGTGGAGCCTGAAACGAACGATTCTGGATACTGATTGGCCCGTGTCAAGATATCACTTAGTGGATTGTTTTAATGGCTATGCGAAACTCACCACATAGGGTGTTTGCTAGAGAGATCAGTCAGTGATCCGTTTTGGAGCGATGTTGCATAGAACGAGTGTGTCGTTTAAAACCAGAAACAGGCTAGACTTAGACTGCAATTTTTTCTGAAAACCTGAGAGAAATTTTCGTTTCATCATGTTCATGAGGGTCGTTCAAACATTACGCAAGCATAATTTTCCTAATTCTTGACTCTTCTTCCTCTCTCCTTTTTAGGCATTTTCAGCAGAACGAATATACAGCTATAAGCATCTTCTACAGCTATAAGCATAATTTCTTTGTTGAAGATCCATAATTTTGGAAAAATTCATTCCAGAGTTTTACTCTAAGATTCTCATTTTAGTTACCCTCATCAACTATAACAGAAGACTATGTTTACCATACGCAAACCGAGAAATCTACTGCACCGGCCAATTTAAATAATCAAGTCCTCGGAATATATCTTAACGTTATGGGACAAGGCAGAAATATTATTTATTTAAGAAATTAAATACAACATTCTGTGAGAAGAGAACTGACTCCCTTGCTTTTCTGGGATCCGAACCCATGGCCTCTCATTCTCCGGACGAGTGCTTTCCCAACTCAACTACAGAACAGTCAATTGGTCCTCTTCTCACAGAAAGTATATCTCAAAATAAAATTCTGTAATTGTGTATATATGTGTATAGCTAGGAAGCGTATATTTTCTGTGAGAAGAGGATCGATGGACCGTTCTGTAGCTCAGTTGGGAGAGCACTCGTCTGGATAACGAGATGTCCTGGGGATGGATTCCAGCACACAGTGGTCAACAACTCCGAAAAGCTGGCAAAAAGTGCAAAAAAAAAATTTCTGTACAATATATTTTCTAATGCGAATATCTTGAGTACTATACATGCGACTTATTATCACCATAGATGAGAAACAGTCCGCATCTGTTGTCTCTGTAACTCACTTTAATTCACTTAAACTAAACCGATATGCACGTTCAAACATGGCATCTCTTCTTGAAGGTATCAGTATTGTGAAAATCAACTGTAAAAAGTTGCACATTTCGCTTCGGTGCACAGTGATACGGAATCCCGAAAATCTGGCCAAAAGTAGGAAATGTTCATTCAATACGCCAAATTTTCTTACTCGGCGGTTCTTGGGGTCGCTGATTATGAATCTGAATTCAAAATTTCCAAAAACAAAATGACGAATCCAATATGGGGACGAGTATGCTAGATGAATTTTTTTATTCTTTCCAAATTGGTATTAGGGGGTTTTCAGGGTGGCTGATTACAAATCCGAAGTAAAAATGTTCAAAAACGGAATGACGGAACCAAGAATGCATTCACAGTTTGACCAGTTTTTGTGATTTCTGGACCACTGTGCAACGCAGCGGAGAAGTCGATCCTTTTTCCTCAGAAATTTGTATTTAAAACTGATTCCTCTGGTAGAAAATTTATAACGCTCCCGCTTTTATTTGGAAATTCCACTTCTTTGTAGTAAATAAATCTCCTTATTTGAACATTAGAATATTCATCTGCTTCAGTTAGGATTTCATTTTTCCAGTTGAAAATTTAAATATTTTGTTCTAATTTCTTTCTTCTTCCGTTGGAAATGTATCTTCTTTCATCGAAAAGTTATTTATTTGATTGGAAAAACATGCACTTTATTGAAAGTTTGTCTCTCTTAGTAAAAAATCATTATTCTTGGTAACGTTCCGCCGTTGAAAATTTAATTGTTCTAGATTGTCCACTCAATTATGTTTGTAGCAACATCAACCTTTGATTACATTCTCATCATAATGAGGAGGTATTGCTTTTATGTGAAAATAGAATTTCACGAAATTTATGAAATCTCCACATTTTGAGACCTTCTGATTCCGAAAAAGTAGTCTTTACGTTGGTGTCTGTCTTCTGTTGTCGTCTTTGTTGTTGTCGTCGTCGTCGTCGTTGTAGTTGTTGTTGTCGTCGTCGTTGTTGTCTTCGTCGTTGTAGTCAGTGTTGTAGTCGTTGTTGTTGGCGGCGTTGTTGTTGTCGTTGTTGATGTTATCGTTGTTGTTGTTGTCGTCGTCATTGTCGTCGTTCTCGTCGCCGTCGTCGTTGTCGTCGTTGTTGTTGTCGTCATCGTCGTTGTTGTTGTCGTCATGGTCGTTGTCGTCTTTGTCGTCGTTCTTATTGTCGTCGTCGTCGTCGTTGTTGTTGTTGTTGTTATTATTGTTATAGTCGTCATTGTTGTTGTTTTCGTCGTCGTTGTCATCGTGGTTGTCGTTGTTGTCGTTGTTATTGTCGCCGTTGTTGTCGTCGTTGTTGCCATTGTCCTTGTTGTCGTTGTTGGCACACATTTTGAGTGACCAAAAAGACAGGTCAAGTTCGTTAACCAGCTATTTTGGATCAAAAATGAAAAAGGGAAACATTTGAAATTTTTTTTTGAATTTTTTCCCCAAGACTTGTAAATTGTAGGTACAATTTCTTGCAGCGCGTAAAAAGCGTAATAATTTATCCTAATAATTTTTTTTTGACAAAAACAAAATCGTTAGGGTTGTGGTATTCTCAAAATTTAAAAATATACAAGAAAATGACCATTTTAAGCCATATAATGCAAGATTGAAAAAAAGTCAGGAGGAAAAAAAGGTTTCTTCTTGGAAGCGTTACAGGGTCGTTAATACTATTTTTTTATTTTCCCGAAAGATCGAAAATTCCTATTTTGATCGCACAAAAAATAATGAAGAATAATAATCTGCGAACTCGATAACTTCCGAATGAATAATCATATTCGATCGTACTTTTGCACACGTTCTCAGGGACAAAAAAGACAGGTCAAAATTGTTTATCTAATACATTTCCACAAGTTTATTCTCAATCGTTTTTCGATATGTCATGTAGTTTCTATTTTTTCTGCAAGAATAGTCTACAAATGAAAAATCCCAGTTTGAGAAGACAATTGTTCTTTGAAAAGAAAAACTGTTCTTTTTGATGAGATGCGTGGTTTTCGTTTTAATTGTAATTATATTAATATTAGAAATAGACTAAATACATTTTTTTACACAAAACAAGGTACGAGGTATATAAATTAATATTATATCAATTTGATGCATTAGAGTTGGAGGTGATATAAGAAAGTTCGCGTTTCGGGAAAATTTTGATTGAGTGCGCAGCACGAGACACACGATGAGAATGTATTCGTTAAACCCGGAGAAGTTTTAATAAAAGAGAATTCGCAATCATCAAATATAGCAGCCGAAATTCTACTTTTTAGTTTCAAAAGCTCTGTGAACACTTGGAAGGAAGTACAAAGACCGAGCGCGAGGTAATCTATTTTTGTTGTTGTTGAAGATCCAACTTTCTAGTTGGAAATTGATGTACAATATTAAACATTGGTCTGTTTGGTCAGAAATTAGTACTTTCAGTTCAAAATAGGAGTTCTTAGTTGAAAATTCATCGTCTGCAGATAAGAATTTAATTATTTGGTTTGAAATTTGAATAGTTTCCTGGAAATAATCCCTTCAAATTGAAATATAACCGCTTTTAGTTGAAGATTATACAATTTTGTTAGAGATTCAACTTTTTGGTATTATATATAAAATTAAAATCTTTTCTGGTTGCCAATTCGAGTATTCTGTTGGAATTTGATCCCTTTTAGTTCAAAATGGAACCACTTCATCTTCATTTTGTTCAAAATGCGATACTTTTACTTGAATTTCTCATGATTTGAAGCAAATCAAGTTGATGCAAGTTGAAGACTTTTTCTTTCCATCTGTTTGCGAAAAAATAACGCTCAAAACAACAGTATTTGATATCTCAAGCTTAACTGTGATGCAAAGTTGTTGGGGGTTCCGTTTCTTGTCTAAATAATTTAATCACCCTGGGTGAAAAAGTTATGCACAGTAGAAAGAATGTATGCCTTGTTTTCATTTTCTTGATAAATTATCGCAATAAGAAAAAAAATGAAAATTACGGATACTTTTTTCCACTTCGAATAATTTTTCTGCATGGGATCGTGTACAGATTATATTCGAAAAAATACTATGCTAGAAGAATAATACAATAATAGATATTAAATAGTATCCTCAGCTGATGTGCATAATTGCAATTTACATGCTTGACAACACTTGTTTTGTTCCTGGAACTAATAATAATGAAGAATCGTTTGAGAAAATTGCTTCTTATTATAGAGACTCTATTTTCTGAACTTGCAATCATGGTGTTAATCATGCTTAATAGCCAATTTATAATTAGACGATGAAAACAATATATGATTACACTTTGGAGAAGATCTTCTTTACACACAATCAATTATTCTCTAGTATAAATAAGGAGAGCCCTAAGAGTTTAAAATGAGGTACTTAACTTTTTTCTAAGAGAGTAACTTCCTGTGTCAAAGAATGTTAAATGACAAAACACAAATTATTTATAGAAAATATGCGGTAAATTTCACAAGCCTTTAACATCCATGGAAATTCAGAGAAGATAAAATTCCCGAATTTCATTCCCTCCCTTGAAATAAAACTTTTTATGCGAAGGTAGAATATTAGCAATAAATGCTGAAATATTTCAAGAGAGTCAATAAATGTTCTTGATAGGAAAATTGAAGCTTCCATAACGAGACTTTGGTAATTTGATGAGGCTTGAAGGAAACCTGTTACTGAAAGAAAAACTGCCATCGTATTATTTCCATAATTTATGAAATAATGACTATTACGAGTACCTATTATAGTTTATTTTTCTTGCTTTTTCCTTTCGCTTCCTTTCTCTGGCATTGCTTCCACCTGACGTATTCTTACCACTTGCCTCATTCAGAACTCGTTAGTAGGCAAATATCGAGGGAATGAGAACGGTTCGATATTGAGTATGGAATGAAGGCATGTACCCTTTTGAGAAATGTCAGAGGACTCGCATGTGAAATAATATTGGTTATTTATACCCCGATGAAGGATATTCGCAAATATTGTATGTACTATCTTTTATACTTTATGCAACATTTTAATGCTAGAAAACTAATTTATTCGAAAAATAAGGAGGCTCCACAGTTCAGAGAAACAGTAAGAGGAATACAAAGATGTACCTTGTATACAGTAATACAAATATAGATATGAGCACGTAAGAGTCTCTTACTTTGTATTCATACACTGTTGGAAATGTTTGCAACATTAGTATAGAAAGGCATATTAAATTTCCTACATTTTTACGAAATTTTTTACAGTTCGTAATTTTAGCATACTTACGTATAGTAAATTTCGATTTACGCGGGTCGCGCAACCTTTAGCGCAAGCTGCCGTCACGTCGCACAGTGGTCTGGAGGACCCAAAAAGTTGGCCATAAATCGAAAATTGAACTTTTTTTTTCTGTGCTTTCAAGTACACTAATTCATTATTGACATATTTATACATCAAATGGCAAAAGGAAAGCGGTCTTAGTTACCTATATGACTGCAGGAAGCGCTGCAAAGTCAGCTATTCAGATGTTTTCGTGGAGCGTGCTCCGCAACGTCAAAGTTCGCGCTGAGTTTTAAGTGGTATTACGTTACATAAAGAAGCTGAATTTCTGGTTTTATTATGGGGACGGCTGTTGAAGGTATGTATAATGAGTTTTTAATGTGACTCAATCGTTATGTGGGCTATCAGGATATTTTTAAGAAACACATAAAAAAAATCTCTATTGTTGCAAAAACCCATTTATATAGTTGTAGTTTAACGCGGTTTACTCAAGATTCAAATTGGATTATTTAACTGAAGGCCAATCGATCAAAAATTTTTAAAATTTAGCTGCACATGTTTGCACCATTCGTCACAATCGGCCTTTCTCGTGAGCGCTCGCGCGCTCGTCATTGGGCCAGGTAGGCATTTGTCTTACGAGATTTATGGAATCTTCACGTTTTGAGACCTCCTGATTCCGAAGAAGTAGTTCCAACTTTGGTGTCTGTCTGTCTGTTGTCGTTGTCAACCAGCTTTTTTTATCCTCATCATTTTTCTTGATAAAAACAAAATTGTCAGAGATATGGTATTTTAAAAATTCAAAAATATAGAAGAAAATGAGAATTTCAGCCAAATAACGCAAGATTAAAAAGAAAGTCAGAGAGAAAAAATGTTTCTTCTTGGGAGCTCTACAGTATCGTGAATAAAACTTTTTTAATTTTCTCAAAAAATCGAAAATTCCGATTTCGATCGCAAAAAAAATAATGAAAAATGATCTGTGAACTCGATAACTTCCGAAAGAAAGATCATGTTCGATCGTACTTTCGCACTCATTTTTAAGGGACCAAAATGACAAGTCGAGTTCGTTGACTAGCTCTTTTGGATCAAAAATGAAAGAGGGGGAGCATTTGAAAATTTTGTTGGACTTTTTTCCAAGACTTCAAAATTGTAAGTACAGTTTCTTGTAGTAGGTAAAAATTAAAACAATTTATCCTCATGATTTTTTTTTGATAAAAACAAAATTGTCAGAGTTGTGGCATTTTAAAAATCCAAAGATATAAACGAAAATGAGAATTTTAAGCCAAATAACGCAAGATTGAAAAAAAAGTCAGGGAGAAAAAATGTTTCTTTTCGGAAGCCCTACAAAATCGTGAATACAACTTTTTGAATTTTCTAGAAAAATCCATAATTCCAAATTTTGATCGTACAAAAAATAATGTAGAAGAAATAAAAATGTTCATTTTGTCATTCAACCTTGCATTTGAATTCCTTGACCCCGAAAACCCCCGACTGCAAGTTTTCGCGAATGTCATGACACTTTTTAGAAAATCGGTCGGCCATTTTGGATCGGCCATTTTGTTCTTTGAAATTTTTATTACATATTCGAATTCCTTGACCCCAAACACTATAGGATACCGATTTTCGCGCTTTTCTGTTGAAATTTCGATTTATGGCCAACTTTTCGGGATCTCCAGACCACTTTGCGTCGGCAGGTTGGCAAGCCGTTTGATTTGTACCTTGCAAAAAGAAGAAGTTAATTCTTGTATTGTGAGGTGTTAAAGTTTCATACGATGTTGAAGATTGACGCTGAAAGTATAACTTTTTTGTTAACATCATTTTCTTGTTTGAATGTGTGTGATGATTGCTGATTAGGGTGTTCCAAAAAAAAATTTTTCGAATTTTTATGCAAAACGCCCGGAAATTTGTTCGAATCCACAAAAAAATGGATGCATTTTTTTTTATTTGAAGAAAAAAAATTTTTTAGAGGTGCCGCAAGCCCCGTGAAGTTTAACACGTATTTCCCATTAAAAAAAAAGTTTTTGTAAGTTTTATTCAGAAATCTCAATATTAGATGAATCGAGTTCGAAATTCACCATTTCTC
>WSXT02025348.1:0-28760 GCA_011762715.2 Neuroterus valhalla | reverse complement strand
CACGCGTTTCTTCACACTGCACCCAGACTCTCTCGCTCTCGCTCTCTCTCGCTCTCTCTCTCTCTCTCTCTCTCTCTCTCTCTCTCTCTCTCGCGCTCCTTTTTCTGTTCCAAGGAGGGGAGGGGGGCACAGTATACTGACCGATCACAGAAGAGTGATTGTTCAGAAAATCGTAAGTGAATTCTAGTTATTTAATTACCTCTACTTGAACTCCCGTCCCTAGTTGAATGGGAAAATAAGAGGAGGGGTGTGATCTATGTGATTGGTCACAAACAATTTAATATTGTTTATAGCAATCATCTTTAAAAAAATAAAGCGAAACATCCACGACGCCAAAAGGGGCGCTGCGGTCCCACAACAAGATGGCCGCGGACTTCATCCTGATTTGGGTAATTTGTATTACTTTGTATATTATATGTCTGCTACTATTTTCTATTTTCTCTTGTATAAAATCTGGGGTGTCGCAGTTTTTTCTGAAATTTTCAATTTTTTGTCCCTTTTAAGCTTAGAAGAGTACGGTTTTAATGAATTATTATGCATAACCATCTTCTCTTACAGAAATTTTTTCTCACGTGACGTCTTTTTTTAACGTCTCCTATTATCTTTTCAGAAGACCACGATAGTCATATAAAACTTAAAATGCTCCATCAAGTGGGGAATAATAATCAAAATAAAACACCCCTGAGTAATTTGAATTCAAAACAAGATACTTAAAACAGCTCTTTCAAGAGTAAAATATGTTCCCATTGATGTTTCGAACCACCATTACCACATTTTAGTTATAATTTACACAGTATTTGATACCCAAAGCCTGAGAATGGTCCTCTCTTCCTACAATCTTGATTCTCAGATAAAGATACAGATCTTGAAGAAAGAGAAGAAAATTGTAAAAAGCAGAGGGCATAAATCTGTGAAATGACAAAAATGCAGCTAACTCATAAAACCATTCCGACCACCCAAACCGAATGAGGAATAATAATTTGTCGCTGAAGTCTTTGAAATGCCGATCGCTACCGAAGATAGGGACCTGCATGGGGGTTGGTCACAACTCACGACTTGCTGGTAAGGAGGAGGAACGAGGAAAAGAGGATCAGAAAGATGGAGAAAGAGAAATGAGAAAGAGGGTATGGTGGGTCTCGCGGTGGCGCAACCACGCGTAAGAAGTGAAGTATTGCTGCCGTACAGTGATTAAAATCGAGAGAAAGGTGATCAAAACTTTTAAAAAATTTGTTTTTTTCAATCCAATATTAAGGATTTATGATCGAGAAATATTTGAGCTTCATGGAAATATATATAGTTTTTTTTTAACAGTCCAATTACTCGGATAACACCGAACGCTTTGAAAATGTTTTCTGCCAAATGTTGAAACGTTCGTGAATTTTGGTGAAGAAAACGTTTTCGAAACGACGGATACTTCCGCATATGTTTTATACTTTGACTGATCAAAACTTTTTATAAATATTTCGAAAACGTTTCATAAACGTTAGACCAAGCATTTTTTGAGCAGATTAAATTTCCGAACGTCTCTAAAACGTTTGCAAGACATTTATCAAACGTATACAAAAAGTTTGTCAAACGCTTGAAAAACGTTTGTCGAAAGTTTGCGAAACGTTTAAAGAAGGTTTAAAGAACGTTTGATCGAAAAGTACGATATTTTTTTCTAGTAGCTCATATACTATTAGTGGTATTTAGACCATACCTTAATTTCTAATGTTAACTTTTTCGTGTCTTCCGTCTCATATTATAAACCTATATTTCAAAGTCATATATACAGTAATCACAAAAATTTCCTGCCACTCGCGAGAAAGATGACGCTCTATATCGGATAAATTTTTTGATGAAACGTTTACAAACGTTCAAAATTTTACTCTTCCAACGTTTCTCAAACTTCTTTTGAACGTTTTCCGAATTTCTTCCAAACGTTTTGAAAACGCCTGAAATGCTCAAAATTGTACTGGTCAAACGTTCGGAAAACGTTTGTAAAACGTTTTTAAAAAGTTTTATTCACTTGAGTCTCGAAAATCAGCGGAAGTGTCCAACACTTTCAAAACGTTCTTCTTACAGAAAATTCCAAAAGTTTCTGGATTGCAAGAAAATGTTTCAAAAACGTTTGCAATACGTTTGTGCGTGTATCTTGATTAAAAATGCAACTATGTGTAGGACATTCGACTTTCTTGTTGAAACTTTGCCTACTTAGGTTGAAAATTTATCTTCCCGGGTTATTAATTCAACTACCTCCTGAAAATTTGTCCTTTTCATTCAAAAATCAAATACCCTTGAATTTCGTCCCTTGAATTGAAAATTTCTCCTGAATGGGAAAAAAACGAAAAGTTGTTGAAAAAAGATCAAATGTGAGACTTCAAGTTCAAATTTCAACAAAGAAATTTATTTTCACAAAAAAAAGTTGATCCGATCCAGAAGGAGAAATTTTCTATCCAAAAAGACGAATTCCGAAAAGAGTTTTTTTTTAAACAGATGAATTTTGAAAATGAAGGATTTTTGGATGAAAGAGACGAATATTGGATGGCAAACAGTTCAGTTAGCAGAACAAAAGTTAAATTTTCCACAAAGAAGTTGATTTTCAACAAAAAAAGTTGATCCAATCCGGAAGGAGCAATTTTCTATCCGGAGAGGCTAATTTTGAAAATGGTTGATTTTTATATGAAAAAGACGAATATTCGATGAAAAACAGTCAAATTATTACACTAAAAGCTAAGTTTTCAACAAAAGAGTATGTTTTGAACAAAAAAAGTTGAACCAATCCGAAAGGAGAAATTTTCTATCCGGAAAGACAAATTTTGAAAATAGTTGATTTTTTATATGGAAAAGACGAATATTGGACGAAAAACAGTTCCCTTATCAGACTAAAAGGAAAAGTTCCAACAAAAGAGTTCATTTTCAACCAAAAAACTTAAACCAATCCGGAAGGAGCTAGTTTTAATCCGAAAAGACGAATTTCGGAAAAAGTTGATTTTTCAAATGAAAAACAGGAAAAGTCGATAAAAAATCGTTCAATTATCAGACTTAAGGTTGAATTATCAACAAAGAAGTTAGTTTTCAAGAAAAAAAGTTGAAACAATCCAAAAGGAGCAGTTTTCTATCGTAAAAGACAAATTTTGAAAATTGTTGATTTTTTGAATGAACAAGCCGAATATTGGATAAAAAACAGTCGAATTACCATCAGACTAAAAGGTTAATTTTCACCAGAAGAGTTTCTTTTCAACAAAGGAGTTTATCTCCAAGAAAAAAAGTTGAACCAATGCGAAAGGAGCAAGTTTTGATTCGTAAACACGAATTTCGAAAAAAGTTGCTTTTTAAATGAAAAAGATGAATAGTCGATGAAAACAGTTCAATTTCCAGACTTAAAGTTGAATTATCGACGAAAAAGCTACTTTTCAACAAAAAAAGATGATTCAATCCGAAGGGAGCGATTGCCTATCTGAAAAGACGAATTTTTTCAAAAGTTGATTTTTTACATGAAAAATACGAATTTTTTTGGAAATAGTTGAATTTTCCACCCAAACAGTTGAGTCACTAACAAAAAGCTCATTCTCAACCTTGAAAGATGAGTTTTCTACTGAAATAGATGAATATTCTCAATCTAAGAGTACAACTTTCTATCGAAATTAATGAAATAGAAATAAAACCACTGAAATTCGTCTTTCTCATTTAAAAATCAACTATTCTCGAAATTCGTCCTTTTGGATAGAAATTTCACTTTTCGGATTTCATCAATTTTTTTTCTTGAAAATTCACCTTTTGGTCTGATAATAGAATGGTTTTTCAGGAAACTCGTCTCTTTCGATTGAAAAATCAGCTCTTTTGTCAAAAATTGAACTTTTTTGTTGAAAATTTGTCCAATCAGGTTGAAAATTTATCTTTTCAGGTTGATAATTCAACTATCTTCTAAAAAATTCGTCCCTTTCATTTAAAAATCAACTATTCTTGAGATTAGTCCTTTTGTATAGGGAATTTCCCCTTTCAGATTAAATCGAATTTTTTGGTTGAAATTAACTTCTTTTTCAGATATTCAACTTTTCGTCTGATGATTGAACCGTTTTTGAAAAAAAAAATTGTCTCTCTTGATTAAAAAATCAACTGTTCCGTAGAAAATTCGACTTTTTTATTGAAAACTCGTCCATTTAGGTAGAAAATTTATTGTTCCGGGTTGATAATTCAACTGCCTTCTAAGAAATATCGTCTTTTTCAATTACAAAATCAATAATTCTTCAAATTCGTCCTTTCGGATAGAAAATTTCTCCTTTCGGATGAGACCTACTTTTTTCGTTGTAAATCAACTTCTTTGTTGAAAATTCAACTTTTAGTCTGATAATTGAAAGGTTTTTCAGTAAACTCGTCTCTTTCGATTGAAAAATCACCTCTTTCTTCAAAAATTGGACTTTTTTTGTTGAGAACCTGTCCAATCAGGTTGAAAATTCATCTTTCCAGGTTGATGATTCAACTATCTTCTAAAAAATTCGTCTCTTTCAATTAAAAATCCGCTATTCTCGAGATTCTTCTTCTTGGAAAGAAAATTTCTCCTTTCGAATTGAAACAACGTTTTATATTGAAAATTATCTTTGTTATTATTGATTCAACTTTTGGTCTGCTATTTCAATCGTTTCTCAAAAAAACTCGTCTCTCTCGATTGAAAATCAACTCTTTTGTGGAAAATTCGTCTTTTTCATTTGAAAATCAACTATTCGCGAAATTCGTCTTTTTGGGTAGGAAATTTCTCCTTTTGGTTTCCATCAAATTTTTCTGTTGAAAATTCAACTTTAAGCCTGATAATTAAACTGCTTTTGAAGAATTTTTCTATCTTGATAAAAACATCAACTCTTTGTAGAAAATTCGACTGATTCGTTGAAAATTTGTCAATTAGGTTGAAAATTATTTTTTTTCGGGTTATTAATTAAACTCGTCTTTTTCATTTAAAAAATCCACTCTCTTCAAAATTCATTTTTTTGAATAGGAGATTTCTCTTTTCTGATTGCATCGAATTTTTTTTGTTGAAAATTAACTTCTTCGTTAAAAATTCAACATTTGAATCTCTCTTGATTGAAAAATTAACTCTTTTGTAAGAAATTCGACCTATTTGTTAGAAACTTCTCTGATAAGGTGAAAATTTATCTTTTCAAGTTGATAATTAAACTATCTTCTAAAAAATTCGTCCCTTTCATTTGAAAATCAATTATTCTGGAAATTCGTGTTTTTGGGTAGAAAATTTCTCCTTTCGGATTTCATCGAATTTTTTTTGTTGAAAATCAATTTCTTTTTTGAAAATTCAACTTTTAGTCGGATAATCGGACTGTTTTTCAAAAAACTTGTCTATTCTGATTAAAACATCAACTCTTTTGCTGAAAATTCGACTTTTTGTTGAAAATTTGTCCATTTAGGTTGAAAATGATTTTTTTCGGGTTAATAATTCAACTGCCTTCTAAAAAATTTGTCTGTTTCATTTAAAAAATGTACTCTTTTCAAAATTCACTTTTTTGAATATGAGATTTCTCCTTTATGATTGCATAAACTTTTTTTTTTAAATTACCTTCTTTGTTAAAAGTTCAACTTTAAGTCTGCTAAATGAACTGTTCTTCTAAAAACTCGTCCCTCTTGATTGAAAAATCAACTCTTTTGTTGGAAATTCGACTTTATTTTTAAAAATTTGTCCATTTAGGTTGAAAATGATTTTTTTTCGGGTTGATAATTCAACTGCCTTCTAAAAAATTTGTCTGTTTCATTTAAAAAATGTACTCTTTTCAAAATTCACTCTTTTGAATAGGAGATTTCTCCTTTCTGAATGCATAAACTTTTTTGTTGTTGAAAAGTACCTTCTTTGTTAAAAGTTCAACTTTAAGTCTGCTGAATGAACTGTTCTTCTAAAAACTCGTCCCTCTTGATTGAAAAATCAACTCTTCTGTTGGGAATTCGACTTTGTTTTTAAAATTTTGTCTATTTAGGTTGAAAATTTATCTTTCCGGATTTCGTCGAATTTTGTTGTTGAAAATTTGACAGTTAGTCTGATAATTGAACTATTTCTCGAAAAACTCGTCCCTCTTGATTGAAAAATCAACTTTTTTGTGGAAAATTCGACTTTCTCATTGAAAATTTGTCCATTTTAAGTTGAAAATTTGTATTTTCGGATTGATAATTCAACTATCTCTCAACGAATTCTTCCACTCCATTTAAAAAATCCACTCTTTTCAAAATTCGTGTTTTTTTATAGGAAATTTCTCCTTCCAGATTAAATCAACTTTTTTGGTTGAAAATTAACTTCTTTTTCAGAAATTCAACTTTCAGTCTGATGATTGAACTGCTTCTCAAGGAAACTTGTCTCTTTCGATCTGAAAATCAAATCTTTCGTAAAAAATTTGACTTTCTCTTTGAAAATCGGCCCATTTAGGTTGAAAATTCGTAACGCAGTTCATGGATGGCCCCTGAATCTATTTCATCGGTTCCTTAAAGATATAGAAACGAGGAAAAGAGGATCCGCGAAAGATGGAGAAAGAGAAGTAAGAAAGAGGGTCTTGCAGGTCGCGCGCAAGAAGTGTAATGCTGCCGGCAGGCAGGCAGCAGACTATTACCACTGCATGAATATGAATGAGAGAAGAGGGAGAGAGAAAGGAAAAAATTTGGTGAGTTGAAGAGGGAACGAGTAAGAGAAAGGGAGATGGAAAGTGAGAGAGCAAGAGAGAGGAAGTGATATTGGGAGATGGGAAGGGTGAGAGAGAGAGAGAGAGTGATATGGTGAGGGGCGAAGGGAGGAAGTAAGAGAGAGTAGGAAATATGGTGAGGTGAAAAGGGGGAGGCGTCGCGTCGAACCGAAGAGACCCGGGCGCAAGGTGAGCGTGAGCAACGACTACCTCGGTCGGAGTACTCCTGGAAGCGACTCGTAGGAAGGAGGAGAAGATGGAGGAGTGAGGAGCGGCATTCAATTAGTCTCCTAGTAATTAGCCGGGAAATCTTCGGCTTTGTCGGCAAGATACTCTTCTGGACGATACCCGAGACCCGCCCTGGCAAGAAACTGCTGTATACTGCATATATATGCTCGTGAAAGGATCTGTAGAAGTAGTTGGGTACCTCTGAGAGAGTTTCAGTACCTTTGTGTCGAAAGTAGCATGCTTTGGTGTTCAAGAGTTCGAAACGTTAGGGGCTTTTTGAATGTTTCATTTTTCCGATTTTTTTTAATGATGCAGAGTAATTGTGTTGAACTTTCCACCTAGGGTGATTGCTAGAACGTTAGAACTTGGGCTGACTAAACCAGAAGGTTAATGAAGGCTGTAGAATTGATAAGAATGGGTACATTAGAGTCTAAGATACTAATTCAATTGATGAAACAATTTTCAAACAAATACATGATTTTGCAAGGGAAAAATAGATAAATATTTTAAAAAGAGTGAATAGTTGGATTCCCAGTTGAAGAAACAAAATTTTCAATCAAAGAGTTCAAGTTTTGACCAAAGAGATGGATCATCAAGTAGAATGATCATTCTTGTACAAAGAATTTAATTTCTTACGAGATGGTTTAAACAATAAGACAAATTTGCAAAAATGTAGTTCAATTTTTAATGAAGCAGTTGTATTTTCAAACAAAGAAAATTAACTTGCTGGAAACTGTATAATTTTCTAAAAATAATTAACTTTAAATAAAGAATAGTTCAGTTTCCAACTGAAGGGATCATTTTTAAAGTAAAATAATGAATCTTCCACTGAGTGAGGTATATTTTTAGTTAAGAAAACTATTTCTATAGAAGCACAAGTTTTCAACGGAAGAGTGCAATTTCCTTACAAAGAGATAAAAAAAAGAAAGTATTGAAAAAAGAATGGAAATTTCGAAGAAGAAGTTAATTCGGCAATGAAAGAAATAAATTATTAAAAGAGATGAATTTTTAACTAAAATAATAATGAAACCTTGTTAGAAAGAATGGATTTTCAAGAAAAGAATTGAATTATCAAATAAATATCGGAATTTTTGAAAAAAGGATAAATTTTTTCCGAAAAATAAAACTTTAAATAGTATATCTAGATTTCGATCTATTCCGAATAGGAATAAGAAGTATTTGTCAAAAATGTGTCTTTTTGGCGATTTATTCTTTGATAGGGTTTCATTTAGTTGGTTAAAGGTTGCACTAATTTGTTGAATTTTAATTTTTGTTTGTTAAGAGATTCATTTTCCTAATTGAAAATTCACCTGTTTGATTAAAAATTAAATTAATTTTTGAGGCTATGTTATGTAATTATAATCCATTAGGGAGGTGTACAGTTAAAATATTTAATTTTTGGTCCTCTTTTAATGAATTGGACTTACTGGAAGTCGTGAATTTCTTTTGAATCAGAGATTATTTTACATAATGTAATAATTCAAGAACTGGCACTGCTAAAACACAAAAAAATTCTTTATTTATATCCAATTCTCAATGCAAGCACTCTACGCTACGAGACGTCCAGCTGCCATGATATCAGATTAGGTTGGATGCTTGCGAACTTGCGATAGAGAAGGAGCGCACGTATTGGCCGAAAAATGGACGCAATTCAGGGGGTGTAACCGGTAGAAACTGCATCACGTGATCGGTGTATATTCGCGCGCAATTTAAATATGTTTCTATCAAAATTCGGATTATGACTTTTCCTTCTTACATTAAACTTTTTTCTCAACATGAATGGAAATATATTTTTACATTCTCATTCTGAATGAGAAGGTAATGGTTTTATGTGAAAATTGACTTTCGCGGATTTTATGAAATCACCACGTTTTGAGACCCCTTGGGTCATAAAAAATGGTTTTTACGAAGGTTTCTGTCTGTCTGTCTATCTGTCTGTCTGTCTGTATGCTGTAATCTGTGTACTCGATGACTTTCGAAAGAATGATCGGATTCGATTGCCCTTTGGCCCACATTTCGAAGGACTGAAAAGACAGGCCGAGTTCGTTAACCAGGTATTTTCGATGAAAAATGAAAGGGGTGGAACATTTTGAGCATTTTCTTCAACTTTTTTTTCCAAGACTCAAAACTTGTAGGTACGGTTTCTCGTAGTAGGAAAAAAAGTGAGGCAATTTACCCTTTTGATTTTTTTTGTTAAAAACAAAATTGTCAGAGTTGTGGCATTTTCAAAATTCAAAAATCTAAACAGAAATTGTAAATTTTCAGCCAAATAACGCAAGATTGAAAAGAAAGTCAGGGAGAAAAAATGTTTCTTTTTGGGAGTCCTACAAGATCGCGAATACAACTTTTTAAATTTTCTCAAAAAATCAGAAATTCCCATTTTGATTGCACAAAAAATAATGAGAAATAATCTGTGAACTCAATAACTTTCGAAAGAATGATCATATCCGATCGTGCTTTGGCACATTTTTTCAAAACCGGAAAAGAAAGGACAAGTATGTTTGCTAGCTATTTTGGATGGAAAATCCAAGAGGGAGAGCATTTTGAAAATTTATTTTGATTTTTTTTCCAAGAATCAAAAATCGTAAGTACGGTTTCTTGTAGAAGGTAGAAAGTGAAACAATTTATACTAATGTTTTTTTTTTATATAAATAAAATGGTCAGAGTTGTAGCATTTTCTGAATTCAAAAATAGAAACGAAAATGAGAAGTTGTAGGCAAATAACGCAACATTGAAAAAAAAGGTTTCAAGGAAAAAAAGAAAAAAAAATTTTTGATCGCACAAAAAATTATGAAATATAAACTGTGAACTCAATTACTTTCGAAAAAATGATCGTATTGGATTGTGCTTTGGCACAATCTTTTAAAGCCGCAAAAGAAAGGACGAGTTCGTTAACCAGCCATTTTTGACCAATGGTTCTGGTTTTATCCATCATAATCGCTTTTTGAAAAATCAAAAATGCATGTTTCCGCTCAAAGTATGCAAGGTGCGAAAAAATGTGGAAAATAAAAAATTATTTATTTCAAAAAGTCCTATAAATTTTTTACATACCATTCTTTCATAAGATGCATAGTTTTTGTCTAAATCGAGAAGAATGTTACCAAAAATGGAAAGTTCCATTTTTTGGCAAAATTATGCGAGATATGAAAAAAATGAAAAAAAAAATTGTTTATCTTGAAAAGTCTACCAATTCATTGTTGATTATTTTCCGATAGTACAAATAGTTTTCATTTTCATCGTGATAACACACAAAAATAAAAATTCCATCTTCAAGCCAAACATTAAGAGACAAGAAGAAATAATTCATAGAAAAATTGTTCATCTTGAGAAGTTTTACAAGTTTTACATGAAATATAAAAAAAAATTTTATCATAAATGAAAAAAAAATCAAAAATCTCTATAGAAAGGGAGGTTTTCAACAGTTTTGCAATATTTGCAATTCTGTGTACGTATTACACTGTAAACTGAATCAATCACGTATAAAGCTTATCTGCTGAAAGGATTATACAATCTGAGCACTTGGAATTACCAAATAACAGATACAATAATTCACTATTAATTTCGACATCTACCCGAATTCGTTAAGAATTTTCAAATTTCATCTAAAATTTTGTTCGTATTACGTATAGTGAACACAGAGCGTCAACAGTTGAAAACTAAGAATAATTCACTTAACATGCCATACTTATTAATTTTTTTTTTGCGTATTGCAAAGTGAAAAAAAAATCTCATAATTTTGGAAAAACTAAAATTGTTGGAAATAAAATTTTCAGAATTCGTTTCTATCTTTTAATGGAAAGTAAATCTCCTCAAGGTGGAGAACTGAACTATCGTGTTGAAAATTCAGCCTTCTGATTGAAAATTAATCATTTTATTAAAAGTTTACTTTCATGGTAAAACTCTTATTTTGTGGTCAAAAATTAATCTTTTTGTTGAAAATTCGTCCTTTGAGAAGTCAAATAATTTTCCAGGTTGAAAATTAAACTATTATGTCAAAGATCGGCTTTGTAATACAAAATCCATCTTTTTTGTTGGAAATTAGATTATTTTATTGCAACCATCTTTGTTGGTTAAAAAGTCGACCGTTTTGTCGACAATTCATGCTATTGGACTGGAAATTTATCATTCTTGGCTAGAAATTAAATTTTTCTGTAAAAATTTCAATCTTTGGCTAGAAATTAAACTATTTCGCCAGAAACAGTTCTTTTTTGATAAAAAATTGTTTATTTTGTTGAGAATTCAACTTTTTCGTTAAAATCTTGTTTCCGGATTGAATTTTGTTGTTGTTGTTATTATAAATGCATTATTTCGCGTTTTAATTCCAATTCATGGATAGAGAATTCAACTTTCTCCTGGAAAATTGGTCTTTTTGGCTTGAATGTATTATTTCTCTTGCTTGACAATAAACAATTTTTTTGAAAATTCAACTTGTCGAGGTCAAAAATTCAATTCTACATGCGAGATTATCTTTTGATTGCATATTCATCTTTTTCGTTTGGAAATTAGCCTTTTTGGTTGATGGCATCTATTTTCTTAAAAATTCAATTATTGTCCTGAAAATTCAAATTTTTTGTTATAGTTATTCTTACTGTTCTGGAATTCAATTGTTTGGTTGAAAATTCCTCCTTTTGCTCGAAAATTAATCTTCCAGATTAAAATTTTAGCTACTTTGTTCGAAATTCATAAATTTCTTCTGGAAATTCAACAACTTGGTTGAAAATTTAAATGCTTTCTTAATGATTGACATTTTCAAGATTCACTTCTTTGACTAAAAATCTATGTATATTTCGAATTTACGACTTTTAGAGCATAATATTAATATAGTTTTTGAAAATTCTACTTTTTGGTTGATAATTGATCTAGTTCTTTAGAGCAAATCAAAGTTCATGATCAAACAGAATCATAGTATTATGAAATAGTAATGCTACAGCTAATTTAGACTTTAGTTGGTTTTATATCATTTTTAGTTTTTTTTCAATTATACCTCGAATTAATTTGAAAAAAGAGAGTTTCTTTCAGCAGTTCGCAGGACCGAGCTTGGTATCTGTTTCCTAACTGGCCAAACTGCAGGAGACTGTGCCCTTCTCAGTGTGTAACTCAACCAATAATCACTCGTTCGTTCTGGCCTTATTTCTTTATACCTTTGTCCTTCTACCTTTTTCCTTTTGTAGCTTCCTTTAGATGACTGATGTTCGGTGGGACTGGCGTTATGGATTCATACACCATTATGTGACGAATGAGCTCTTTGTTTTGACATGACTTCATTTAACAACAATGAACATCAGTTGGATGAAGCTGTACAAGATAAAGCCAAGACTGATGAATCAATACAAGCCATCACATTATTGATGTTCCTGCGAAACCTCAGGATGCTCTAGTACCATCACATCTTCCAGAAGCAGATGGCCCGATTCAAACAGAGGCTGTGTTGCAGATGCAGCGACCAAGGAGGTGATGGAAATGGACTTACCATGTGAACAGAGATGTGATGCTCCTCTATTCTGTGGCAAAGAGTACTGAGCAGAGTGTGACAAGAGAACATCATCGTCTCTTCTCACTTGAGTACCCGCAACTAGCCACAAGGATAAAGGAACAGAATCAAGTAGACCAGAAACGCTCAATATCTGTTAACGGATTGCTTTCAGAGGTTGAAATAGCTACTTTTAGAATTAGGGCAGGTCAACAGCATCATTATACACTGCAAACTAAATCTTGCTCCGGTTCCGGGCTAGAGTATCGAGGGCCTTGGAACGTCCCGTCCACGAGCGCATTTCGAGTTAGGTGCGAGTTCGGGTGAATTGAGATTGAGTTTGAAGTTAATGGAATCCCAATTGAAGATGTAGATAATGGAGAGGTAATCGGAGTAATCAATGAAAAACAGCAGCACCTTGGAAGGGATTTTGGTCGAGCTTTATAGGAGTTCAGGAATGTTGAACCAACGGAAATGTTCATCAAAAATAATCTGCATGAGCTGATAGGACAACCGTCAACAAGGTTTTGGCTTTGCATTTGAATGCAGGAGTATCAGTGTTAAAGGTGCAAACTCTTATATATTGTGTGGCTGTGGCAGTCGTTAGAACGTTAGGTCGTAGAACCAGGCCTACAGATGCAGTCTTTGCCCCAAGGTGGGAACAAGATCCCCCATGTAAAATCAGGTCGGATGTGGATGTCAGCAAAGAAAGGAGCAAATTGGGTCGACGGACCTAATATGAAAGAGGAAATATACCCAGAAAGCTGCTGATACACCATGTTAATAATATCATCTACCCCCAGAACATCGAGACACTGACGCCAGCAATATAAGATGAGATAATAGATTTTAATCGGCAAAGACTTGGTATTGTCACTGCCAGACTGCATCGGTACAATAAAAATAGTGCAAGAAGACAGCGAAATTGAACCTTCCAGGAAGATGAAAGGAGGTTCTATTGTAAATTGAATAAGGAGCAGAACATGCAGCTGAGCACTGAAGTTCCTCAACTGAGAGAAATGGCTGACTACTGGTAAGGTGTTTAGGGGAAAAAAACAGAAGCAATTTAGATGCTGCGTGGTCCCAACTAGAGAAGAAAAGTGCAAGCGAGAACGCTCTAATGGAGCCTACTATCATCATAGATTCGGATGTTTCAGCAGTTTTGAAAAGTTCCAGTAATTGGAAAGCTCTAGAACCGGAAAACAAAAAGGATGTTGCAAAAACTCTCAGGGCAGCAAAGATCTAGTTACTATTAACGCTGTGGGCATGGTGCAAGCTAGAAAAGATCAAAGAAACTTGTACATAGCTCACATTACCTACAAGTAAGCGTTTCCTTCGGTACCACATGCCTATTTGGTTCAGGTTTTGAAAGTTTACAAGATCTAACCACGCATTATCGACCTCCTAGATCGTGCGGTGATGCTTTGGGGAACAAAAATCAAGTACTTTGATTATGGACTTCCAAGGACAACTAGACCAATTTGCATCACGACAGGTATCTTTCAAGGGGACTTCTTCAGTGCATTGTGGTTCTGTTCAGCGATGAATACACTTAGCTCTACACTAAATAGCATGTCTCATGAATTCAAAATACATGATGATGAGAATGGTCATGTACTGACCCATCTTCTATACATGGATGACCTTAAGTTGTGCGCCACTAAAAACCAAAAAATGCAGCAAGGTATCAATGTCACTAGACAGTTTTCAAATGACATCCACATGGAGTTTGGACTAGATGAATGTTGAACAGTGCCTTTCAATCGAGATGCATTGGAAACGGGAGAATCGGGTAACGAAAATGAGAACCGTAGTGGCATTGGTTCAGGTTATATCATATTTAAATGTCTGGGTGTTCTTGAGTTTAAGGATATACAGCATGCGATAGTTAAGGAGAGCCTTAGGACTGCTTTCGCTGCAAGACTCAGATTGGTTCTTGAGAGTTCTCTCGAATCTTCGAACAAAATCAGGTCTAGCAACACCTATGCTATTCCTATTCTAACGTAGTCTTTTGGGCTAAGAATATAGTCAAACACCGAGCCTAATAGGATAAACAGAACGATTCGCGTTGAAATGACTGAGCACCAGATGCATCACAGTATTTCTGCGATTGAAAGAATCGTCTGCCACGACAAGTAGAGGGTAGGGGCGTTGTAGATGTCAAACAGCTTTGTGTATCTCATGTTACGTAGTTGCAGGACTATTTCATCAGCAAACGAGATGGTCAGCTCTACAATACCTTTTGTGAAGCAGATATCGATTACGCGCCCTTGAATTTGTCATCAGCGGAAGCCTTCAATATCAGGGCGGAAACTAGTGAGAATTAGGAAACGCAATGGAGAAAAGAAGCTTCCTCCAACGAGCAGCTCAAAGCAGATAAATATGAAGTGGATGAAGAGGCGTCTAATATTTGGCTGAAAAAGGGCGTCCTGTTTCCGGGAATGGAAGGATTCGTGATAGCAATACATGACAGGGTTTTGGGCACCGCAAATCATCTCAAGCGTTTTTTACATCAAGAAGTGGTCGATAGGTGCCGATTGTATGAAGATACGAACGAAACCATCGAGCACATTATTGATGGTTGTCGCGTAATGGCTCGAAGAGAATACACGCACAGGCATAATGAAGTAGCAGGCATCATACATCAACAACTTTCTCTGAACCTAGAATTCTTAACAGAATGGATGCCTCTCTACAGATACGTTCCAGTTCGTGTTTTGGAAAACGAAGATTGCATCTTATATTGGTATGTTACTATCCAGACGGATCATTATATCCGAGCCAATCGACCAGACATCGTGGTTCATGAGAAGGGTAGTGAAAAAGTTCCTATCATCGACATTGCTCGCTCACTTAATCGAAATTTACAGGCATCCTATGTGACCAAGATCCATAAGTATAGTGGGCTGATGCATGAAGTGAAGACAATATGGAGCAATGTGGAACACACATACATCCAAAAAGCGGTTTTATTGAACACCTGTCGCATTTTAAGGAATTGCCTCGACCATCGGGAAGTTTGCGACTGAAACCTTGTGGAGTAACAGTTAGTAGCTCTAAAAAATTACATAAGTTGCCTTCAACAAAAGCTGCTGCTGCGTAATAAAGACACCGTTACAAGATGAATTTTGGACTTCGCCAATAATACAAGATTGTGCTCATCAGGCACTTGACTTAGTCTGCTGGTGATGAAACACCAGGTGAAATTACCCGAAATAAATTCATGACGATAAAATATGTAAAATCTTATTCTTCAAAACGTCAAACACATATTGTAAATATGTAATCGATGCTGAACCGCATGACAATCGACGTTCTTTATGGCCGGATCTACTTGATGATGAAGTGCTCCATTGCTACGGAGCCAGAACTGTCCCTCAACGCAGAGATTACATGGCGGTCCTGCACACTTTTTGGTGCAAGAAACAGCCAGACGTTTCGCGCCTTCCACAGCAAGTGTTAAGAAACCGTGCCGTTAACCTTTCGCGAACAAGAGGTCTACGCGGAACGTTCCCTTTACGAATGCAGGAACAAGACGCAGACTAAAATCGTGTAGTAACATTCAGACCTCCTACTAAAACAAGGTATTCCCCAAGAGGCGATAGCGATTTTAGGACTAGGAGAAACATGGATATCTAGGTTCCCCATAAGCCCCATGATCTGGCTGGAATGAATGCTACCCTTCCTGAGGATCTCTCGGAGGATTCCAACCTCTGGATCATCACTTTTTCAGTTTATGATGCAGCGAGAGCTTTGCCTGATTTAAATTAAAGAACAAACCAACGATTGATGAAAAGACTGAAAAGCGCTTGCATCGGAAAAACAAGCAGATTAGCTGGGCAAGACAAAACGCGTCCCGTTTGCAGTGTGTGATTGACTTCATAAAATTTGGTCAGCCTCATGAAATGAGGATGCATCACTACACATTAAGAATGTCAAAACTGCTGACCATCAAGCAGCACATTTTTATTAAAATACGTGTACTAGCTGTCACAAAGAAGAAAATCAGAAAGAGGGAGGGATGGGTCAGGGAGAATCAACAGTTTTTCGATGACCCATCGCGCCTCTTTAGCGATCTTCCTGTGTTTGTCAAAAACCCACCAGAGTCCGAAGAAGTCGTTTCAAGGAGCTGTGCAATAACTTTATAACATCTGAGAAGCAATGCTTACTAATCACTGCTGAAGAGGTAAAGGAAGCAACTAGATGGAACCTGTGAAAGACACAAAACACCCCGAAACCGCAGCCGCCAGTCGAATCCGAATTCGACCCCACCAGAAGCCAGCAGCAGCAGATCAATGATAAACAATGACCTTCAAATTTGAGGCAGTTGAGAAAGAATGACCCAATATAAATTTGTTGAGCTGAATAAACTTTTATGATTCACATACAGAATATTTTTATTCCATTGTTGTAGATTTACATATTCTTTTATTGATTGTATTAATTGAATGAGTTCAATTTCTACTCAATCGCACGATCAAAAGGTATACTTGCAATTTCTTTTTTCGGAAGTACAGAAATAGTGCCATTGTACTTGTGCACTTGAACGGAGGTCTTCTAGAAGAAGATGTCGTAGGAGAATGGTGAAGTCTGGAATAAGCAAGAATCAGATTGCTCTGCGAAGTTAATTCTGAAATGAGAAATTGAAATAAATTTCATTAATAGAGTTAATATTTTCTCGGATGGGTTATTACGGATTTTAGGGAGAAATTCGAGTTCAAGCGTTGGATTTTTGACGATCTTTTGTGGGAAGGGGGAGTATAGATATGTGAAAATCCGGAATAGGGTAATGGAGTGAAACCCTTATCTTATCTAATCTATAAAGGTTCCCGAAATATAAATGAAGAATTTCTAAGCGTGTCTGCCTCAAGTTTCAGTCTGCTTACCCAAGCAAGGTAAGATAGAATTGAGGATGAGATCATTTGAACAATCGCGGCGTAATTAATAATTATCTTCTTCAAATTCGCGGCTTCAAGCGTATCTCAGTTTTTTGTTAACTAGATGAGTTTAACTATAATAAAAATGAAAAATGAGTAATATACATATTTCAATTACTTTTACTCATCTCAATTTTGTCAAATTTCTAAATATATAATGAAGCCTTCTTGGAAATACTTTAGTGATTTTTCAACCCCAATTTTTCTATTAGTCAAAGTCTGAATTTCACATTTCATTGGCAACCACAACAATTATATCATTCCATATTTACCAAAAGAACTGAGGATAACTGCTAATGTAAGAAACAGACTCCCACGAGAAATCCTCATTTTCTTCAGAGTAGATGAAACTAATCAATGGAAAAGTTTTCGTACAAAATGAATCTCCGTTATCAATGGATAAGATACCATTCGCTATATTGATTTTGCGACGGATGAATAGGAACGCGTATTTGCAACTGTCATGATATCAAGAAAAATAAGGTTGTATATTCTTCTAATTCTGTCGAATTGAGGACATAAGACATACTGTCCGTGATAAACCTCTCAAATAAGTTGTACAATTTTTAAATCCCGGAATTTGTAGGACATTGTCTTCCTCCTATTTCAAAATTCACACATTTTCCTGACTTCCTTTCTCTCCTTTCTCACACGCATATCACGCTCTCTCCATTGGCCTAATCCATCCATATTGTTCATTATACCTTGACCCTCTTAGCCTCTCCTCTCCTTCTGCCTTCTCTTTATCCTTGTTGTTCCCCTCAACTATCTCATACACCTTTCTTCCTCCCTCGGAACTTCTCCTCACTTCATCCTCATGCAAAGTATTTTTCCAAAAATACCTTTCTCTCTCATCTTTCCATCTTCACATCTCCCCTCCTGTTCTCCTGCTCCCACTAACACTCCCTCCCTAGCCTAAATCCCTTCTCTCCAACAAATTTTTCCTCACACTTACATGCTCGGCTACCTGTCGGAATTCCTAAACTTGTTCTTCTCGCGTACCTCCTAATGATATAATTAGGTGTATCCCTGTCCCATCCTAGTGTCCATCTGATGTACCTTTCTTGTACCCTATTTACTTCCTCGCTTTCCTTCCACCCCTACACATCTATTCCATACAGGAGCACAGTCATCACAAGCAAGTCGAACAGCTTTATATTCCTTTCAAAGTCATCTGCAAACAACCTCTCTCTTAATCTCCACACCTGCCTCATCACAAAATTTGCTCTCCCTACTGTCTCTTTTATATGGCCATTCACTTCTCCATTCCTCCTGAATAGGAAACGCTGGTATACAAACTCTTTCACCTCCTGCACAGCCGTTCCATTCCACTTCTAAGCTCCTCCCTCATTCCTCCTACTAACCGACTCCTATCCAGGTATCTTCCCAACCTCTTCATCATCTCTTCTAGGGCTTCCTTACTTTTTGCCAACTACGCTATGTCGTCTGCGTACGTAGGAATCCCTCAACTCTCCAAATCTTCTTCACTACCTCTCCCAGTCTGTCTCTAGCTGCTGTTGTACCCAATATCCATGCTCCGTTCTGCACCCGTCCAAACCTGCTGCCTTCTACCTCCTTAAATTTTTTATGTATATGTTTATCTCCTCGCCATTCAATTCCATCCCCCTTTTATCTCTCGTTCTTCTACTCTTCTCATTTCTTTTTCGTTAGTCTGAGGTCTGAAATGACTCTTTGAAAAACTCTCTCCACTCCTCACTCCTTATCTTTTTACTTGCCCCCTCTCCACGCTTTCTGAATCTAGTTATTATTTTCCACACGTCCTTTTAGGTTTCAACACTTTTCAACTCCTCTCCCAGATCTTTCTATCTCCCTTGCCATTTCCTTTTACACATCAACCTAAGCTCATCCCTCAATTCAACGTACCCCTCCCTCTTCGCAGTTCCCTCATTCCATATTTTTTTCTTCTTTTTATCCCTTCTCTTCATCCTTTTGCATTCCCTATCCCACCACGGTTTCACTATTCCTTTTCTTCTCTTCCTAAATCTTTTGTTTTGCACACACCTTTTCATCTTCACTCTTAGATCTACCCATACCTCTTACACCAACTCCTCTTCGAATCTTCCTTCTCCTAACTGCTCCTGGTATTTCTTTATAGCCTCCCCCGCCCACATCTCTCTCTCCTCCATCGAAACTTCACCTCTTTGCCTTCCACCGCCTTCCCTTCTTATCCACAAGATTAGTGGCTGATGATCCAATTCTATCCTCCCTTCAACTGCAAATTTCTCCGTCTCCTCCTACCTTTGCTTATTCGTGACTACATAGTCTATCTACGATGCTCCCACCTTACTCACATACGTGTACTCTTCGTATTTGTCCCTTATTATCATACCATTCGCGACCGCCCACTCTCTGTCCACCATCCAATCTTTTTCTTAAAATATCCCCCTCCTTATTTATAACCATGTCCTCCAACTTCTTGCAAAACTTTCACCATCCATGTAAAGACCCCTTTCCTCCTCATTCTCGCAATTGAATCTTCCTCCCCCGTACAATCATTCCCTCCTCTTTCTCGCCTATAACATCTTCCACCCTGCCATTAATCCTTTCCATCCCATCCCTATTTTACACCGTCACAAACTTGCACGTCACACCTCCTATCTTTATGGCCTGCATTTGTACCCACTGACCCTCACCACCACCGTGAATTTCTTCTTCAAAAATCTTCCTGATCTTCGTTATAATCCTCCGACTAGCCCTACCTTTCTTCTTCAACCTGATCGCCTCTTGGAGCCTCCACCTTAACGCCCTTGGTAGCCTCGATTCAATCCTGCCCCACTCCTTCCCCTCCAGCCAAGTTTCTACCAGTCCAACAACACCAGATTCCAGCACAAACCTCCGAAAGTCCTCATCCTTCATTTTCATACATCCTACATTCGAAAAGAGCACCTTTATTACTCCATCGCCCTGCTGTTCCTGTACCTCCATATTTCTTACGAAATAAGTCCCTCTGCACTTTTCTCAACTCCTCTTTCTCCTCATCCGAAACCAGCATTATCTCCCCTACTTTTATTTTCTGATGTCCTGCCTTCACCGCTCTTTCTTTACTCCTCTCCCTTTCAGCACTATCATTCAGCAGTCTTTGAATTTCTCTCTCTTTCCATGTCAGATCGTAATCGCTGTATACCTTCTTATCCCTAATCCTGATTTTACTCCGCATCACCAATTTTCATATATGAGTTTTGTATTTTTCTGTAATTATTTCAGACTTTTACTGCTACTTTCATCAACAGACCACGTGCCCCGGAAAAGTTGGAAAGAAAGTGGGAATCAGGAGACTGTCCATTGTAGCATAATATGCGCCTGTTGATGGTAACAGTGAAAAGACAAAAGACAACTTCTGGGACTCGTTGAATGATACTTATTAAGAATGCGATTCTGCCAAAAGAATAATAATACTCGGAGACATGAATGGTTGGGTTGATGTGCAACACGAAGGTACTGACAGAGTGTTTAGGCATTCAAGAGACCCAAAATCGAATGGTAATGGGGATAAACTGATCGGTTTATGCTTACAAAAGGGATAGTTTATTAAAAACCATTGGTTCAGGCACAAAATGACACACAGTATGATATATATGACTATATATACACAGTATATACAGTATGATCGACTTTGTTGTAGCGGGCAAAGACTGAAAGGGCTTGTAAAACCTAGGTCAAGGATGGAGGAAGAGAAAACTAATTAAAAATCGAAACAGACGCGAGTCAGAATAAAGAATCTGCAGGTACCAGAAGTACAAAGTGAATATCGTGAAAGGCTGGATAAATATTCAGGGCATCATAAAAAAGATCGGAAGACAAAATACGGCAACGAAAATGTAGGACGACTGTAGAAAGAAAGTCCGGTGATGCGTGGTGGAATGATGAAATGCGCGTGGCAGTCAACGAAAAGAAAGAAGCGTCGATGAGGTTTTGGTTCGAAATGAAATGACAATTCAGAGTTAAGCTATGCATATTGCATTCGTAAATTATATCAGAATTTTCCAAAACTGTCATTCCGATTTCTGAAAAAAAGTTTAAGTCGTTTCAAGAATGCTGCAAAAAGAAATAGAACAACAAAAATCCAGTGGAGAAATAGCCGAACTTGAAAATATTAAAATTGAAAATTGTGGAAACATAGACATGGAAAATTTTATGCTTTTGGACGTTTAAGGATCTTATTTTGTATACTTTTTTCATCTCAACTTTCAAGTTGAGTTGGAGTATTTAATTTTATTGATTTTGTTGAGAATTGTTTTCATGGTACAAAATCGGTTTTCTCTTATTTTTTATTGATAACTCAACTGTTTTATTGACAATTCGTGCTTTTCATAGGAAATTAATCTATTTGGTTAAAAATCGAACTATGAGGTTGGAAAAAAAACTTTTTGTTAAAAGATCATATATTTTGTTGAAGGTTTAAATATTATGTTGGAAATATTACTTGTCAATGTTACATTTTTCGGTAAAGAATTGAACGGTTTTGTTGAATAATCGTTCAATTGATGAAAAATTATTTTTTCTGTTAAAAATTTAATATTGCGTTCAAAATCCAGGTGATTGGTTGAAAATTTAAATTTTGAATTGAAAATTTCGCCATTGGGCCAAAAATTCAGCTACTGGATTGAAAATTTCTTTATTTTATTAAACATTGAATTATCTTGGTAGATTCATCTTTCCCGGCAAAAATTTCTACTGTTATGTTGGAAATTTGTCCTTTATGTTCGAAAATTTACTTTTATTGGTTGCATTTGAATTTTTTCCATGAAAATTTGACTCCTGCGTTATGGCAATTCTACTTCCTTCTCCAAAATTCTTCTTTTCGGATCAAATTTTTTTCTATTGCAAATATTATTTTATTGGTCTAAAATTACCTGAAAATTTACGATTGAGTTAAAAATTGTCTGAGGGTCCAATTTTGTTAAAAATTGAAGTGTTTTGTTAGCTATAAATAGATCTATTTTCTCTAGATCAATAATTATCCTCTTCAATCTGATTTTCCTGTCAAAAATTAAAGAGTTTTTAAACGATTTCCTGTTGCTTGATGATTATTCTTTTCTTTAGAAAATTTATTTATCGCGTTAAAAATTGTTAATGTCATAATTTTTAATTGATGACTCAAATGTTTTTGGAAAATTTGTCCTTTTCGATTAAAAATTAAATTTCATCTGATGAGAATATTCTTTTTTGTTGGAAATTCAAGTATCATGTCAAAAATTCACAAATTTGTTAAAATAGATCTACTTTGCTTGTAGTTTATTAATTTTGTTAAGAATCCAACTATTTTGTTGAAGTTAGATTAGATATTTTGTAAAAGTCATCTTCTTTGTCAAAAATTAAACCATTTTTTCAAAAATTCTTCTTCTTTGGTAAAAAATTATCTTCTTGTTCAAAAATAAAACTATTGTGTCAAAAATTCAGCAAAATGGTTGCAGTTCCATGATGGGAATCAGCTATTTGATTGAAAATTCATCTTTTTTATTATAATATTAATTATTCTGTCAAAGTAATCTTTTGGGTGCAAAATTTCACGATTTTGTTGAAATTTCGTCATTTTGGGTTGAAAATTAAGCTAGTCGGTTTTAAAATCCTACTTTCTTCTAAAAAAATTGATTGCTTTTTTGAATATTTATTGTCCGGAATTCATATTTTTCGGTGAAAGATTCTACTGCTTGGTTAGAAATTCAATCATTCTGTTAAAATGCAACAATATTGTTAAAAGTCTTGTTTTTTGCTAAAAAATTCAATTAATATGGTTGAAAGTTGTAATACTTTTTGAAAAATCATTTTTGTTGTCCAAGACTTATTTCTTTGGTAGAAAATTAAACAGTTTTGTTGGAAATCGACTTTTTGAATCCGAAATGTTACTATTTCATTTTGCGTTTTAAGTTTAACTTTTAGGTTCAAAATTTAACCATCTGGTTAAAAATTGATCTCTTTCAATTGAAGATCCAACCATCTGGTTGAAATTTGATGTATTTTGTTATTTGATAGCTAGTCTTTTCGTATAAAATTTAATTAATTAATTAATTTCGTATTATTATATTTCTTGATTTCAAAATCACCTTATTGGTTGATAATTTAACTAATTGAGGTAATGTTGAACTCTTGTGTTGAAAATTAATTTTTCGTTAAAGATTCATCATTTCAGTTGAAACTCCAACAATTCTGTTGAAACTTCTTTTCTTTTCTTTTTTTTTTTTTTTTGAAAATCGATTTCCTCAAACTTAAAGGTAATTTTTCCTTTTTTGGTTAAAAAGAAGAATGAAAAAAGTTCAAGTTCGAACAACCTGTAGGAGATACGGGAAGAAGTTATGATACAAAAATTATCAACCAAAAAAATGTCTACAAATTTGTTCCCGAACAATTTTCGATAGTGCACATGGTTTTAGTTTCATTTTCAAAAATAATATAAAAATGAAAAAATCCATTTCGTTTCCATAAAAGGTTTGAGATAGGAAAAAAAATGTTCAGTAATAAAATTATTCATTCTAAGAATATCTACAAATTTTAAAACATTTATTTTTTGATAGGACACGCAGTTGTTGTTTTACTGGAAGAGATAATATTGAAGATTAGGAAAAAATACATTTTGCGGCTTAATTGTGTGAGATGAGAAAAATGTTTGGAACAAAAATTATTAAATTTAAAAAGATCCAAAAAATTTTTCCGAACTATTTTCTCATGAGCAGCGAGTAGATTTTTCCAGTTAAAAATCTATCCCTTTGGGTTAAAAATGCAAATGATTTAAATATTATCGTTTTTGGTTTATTTCGACTGTTTCATGTTTTTGAATAAAATCTTTTTGCGTTAAAATTGTAACTTTCACATTTTTTGTTGAGAATTTATATAATAATTTAATTGATAATCTAACTATTAAATTTCCAGTTAGAAATTGATTTTAGAAGATATTGATGGTAAAAAATCATTTATTTTGTTGAAAATTAATCTTTTTGTCGAAGTGGATCTTTTTGGTTATATTTTGTCTCTCTTATCTTAAAATTCAACTTTTTGCTATTGATCTATATTGGGTGTAGATTCAACTAGTTTTTTTTATAAATTTTCTTCTTTAGCGTTGGAACTGAATTAACTTTCTCTGGTTCAAAATTGAAAACTGTTTCTTCAAAATATCAACTATTGCATGTATAATTTACCATTCTTTTTTTTTTTTTTTTTATTTTTTGTTAAAAGATCCACTATTTGCTCTTGAAAATGAAATTGCTTTGTGGATTTTGAGGATTCGTCCTTTAAGTAGAAAATTATTCTTCTTTGTAAACAATTCAAACATTTGGTTGGAAATTGAACTATTCAGTTAAAAGTTCATCTTTCTTGGTGGAAATCCAACTATTTTTTTTAAATTTAAACTATTTGTTTGAAAGATGAACTAATTAAAAAAAAAACTTTTCTCTTGGAAAATAATATTTTTGGGAAGACAATTAAACTCTTTTTTAGACAATTGGTCTTCTTGGCTTTGAAATGGAACCAAATTTATAAAAATAAATAATTTTCTTGAGAATTCCTCTTTTCAGTAAAACATTCTTTTTAATGTTTTTGGTCAAAAGTTGTGCAACTCATCAAAAATTTCATTTTTCTCGATCAAAATTACACAAGCTGGTTGAAAATTGAACCATTTGTTCGAAAGATGAACTATTTGGTAGAAAAACTAGCTTCTTCATTGGAAAAGAATATTTTTGTGGCTTGACAATTTTTGAGTTTCTTGTAAAAATTTGTCTGCTTGGTTTCAAAATGTAACAGTATTCATAAAAATAATTTATTTTCTCGAAAATTCGTCTATTTAGTACATTATTCTGTTTGGTGTTTTTACTTGAAAATTGAACAATTCATCCAAAAATTCTTCTTTCTTGATGAAAATTAAACATCCTGGTTGAAAATTGAACCATTTGTTCGAATGATGAACTATTCGGTAGCAAAATAACCTTTTTTGCTTAAAAATAAAATTTTTTAGTTGAAAATTGAAGTCGTTTGTAGATAACTGGTCTTCTTTTTCCAAAATGTAACAATATTCATAAAAATAATTTTTTCCTTATAATTCGTCTTTTTGGTAGAAAATTATTCGTCTTGGTAGAAAATTCATTTTTTTTTGTTGAAAATTGAACTATTTAGTTGAAAATTGATCTCCTTTGTCGAAAATTTAACTGTTTGTTGAAAATTAAACTATTTAGTAGAGAAATGGACTTTTTTGTTGTAAAAGAATTTTTTTGGATTAAAAATCAAAGTCTTTTGTAGAAAAGTGGTCATTTTGGCTTCAAAATTTAACAATATTCAACAAATATAATGTTTTGTTGAAAATTTGTCTTCCTGGCAAAACGTGATTCCTCTTGGTAGAAGGTTCATTTCATTGGTTGAAAATTGAACTTTCTAGCTATAGAAATTCATGTCCCTTAGTGAAAAATCATTCATTTTGTTAAAAACTTACCTATTTGTTCGAAGAATGAATTATTTAGTAGAAAAAAACCTCACTTCTTTGAAAATAATATTTTTGGGTTTAAAATTCAAGTCTTTCGTAGATAATTGATCTTCTTGGCTTCGAAATTGAACAATATTTATAAAAATAATTAATTTTGTTGGAAATTCGTCTTTTTGGTGAAACATTATTCTTTATGTTGGTAGAATATTTATTTTCTTAGTTGAAAATTGAGCTATTCATTTGGAAATTCATCTTTCTTGGTGAAAATTCGAAACTAAGCCATTGGATGAAAGATGAACTATTTGGTGCGAAAATCAACTTTTTTTTCGAAAATTATATTTTCGGATTAGAGTTTCTACTATTTTGTAGATACGTGGTCTTCTCGGCTTTAAAATTGAACATTATTCATGAAAATTATCTATTTTGTTGAGAATTCTTTTTTTTTCGTTGAATATTATTTTTCCTGGTTAAAAATTCATCTCTACTGGTTGAAAGTTGAACTAATTTGATGAAGATCCATTTTTTCCTGTTATTTTAACCCTTCTTCAAAAATCCAATCATTCTATTTTGAAGAGAAAATATATTTTTAAGGGTTAGAAACTTAGAGATCGAACTATTCGTTCGAACGATGAACTATTTAGCAGAAAAATAACCTTTTTGGTTTATAAACAATTTCTTCTGTTGAAAATTCGTCTTTTTGGTGAAACATTATTTTTTATGTTGGAAAATTTATTTTTTTGCTTGAAAATTGAACTATTGAGTCAAATATTCCTCCCTTTTGGTAAGAATTACACTATGTTGTAAGAAATTAAACTATTCGACTGAAAGATGAACTATTTGGTGGGAAAATTAACTTTTTTGTTGCAAAAGGGTATTATTCGGTTCACAATTTAACTCTTTTGTAGATAATTGGTCTTCTTGACAACGAAATTGATTTATGTTCATGCAAATAATTCAATTTATTGCGACTTCGTTTTTTTTTTGTACAATATTATTTTTTCTGGTTCAAAATTCATCTCTCTTGGTTGAAAATCCAACCACTTGGTTGGAAGTTGAACTACTTTGTTGAAAATCAATTTTTTTTATTTTCACTCCTTTTCGAAAATTCAATCATTCCATTCCTAATTGAAAATTTATTCACTATGAAATTCAACCGTTTTTTCAAAATATGGAACATTCTTTTTGTGGAAAAACTAACTTTTTCGTTGGAAAATGATATTTTTGTGTTAAAAACTCATGTATTTTGTAGATAAAATTGAATAATATCAATGAGAACAATACATTTGGTTGAAAACTCGTCTTTCTTGTAGATCATCATTCTTCTTTCATTTTTTTTTGTAAGAAATCAAACTGCTTGGTTAAAAATTCATCTCTCTCAGTTGAAAATTCAACCACTCACTTGAAAGTTGAACTGCTTTCTTGATAAACTTTTTGATTCTGTGATTTTCACCCCTTTTCAAAAATTCAATCATTCCATTTTGAAATAAAAATTCATCCTTTAAGGGTTGGAAACTTGGAGATTCAACTTTTTTCTCAAAAGATAAACTATTTGGCAGGAAAATAACCTTTTTTGTTCATGAACATAATTTATTTCGATCAAAATTCATCTTTTTGGTAGAACATTCTTCTTCTTAGTTGAAAATCCATTTTTTTTGTTAGAAATCAAACTGCTTGGTTAAAATTCATCTTTCTTGGTTGAAAATTCAACCAATTGGTAGAAAGTTGAACAACTTTGTTGAATATCTATTTTTTCGAATGTTCACTTATTCTCAAAAATTCAATCATTCCACTTTCGAATGGAAATTTCTTCTTTAGGGGGGAACCTTAGAGATTCAACTATTTGTTCTAAAGATGAAATTTTTAGTAGGAAAATAACCTTTTTTGTTTGAAAACATAATTTATTTGGTTAAAAATCCGTATTTTTGGTAGAACATCATACTTCTTGTTAGTAAAAAATTTATTCGGTTTGTTAAAAATGAAACTATTTGCGCGGAAGATGAACTATTTGGTAGAAAAATAATCTTCCTTCTTGAAAAATAATATTTTTGGGTGTAAATTCAAGTCTTTTTAGATAAGTCCTTTTCTTGGTTTCAAAATTGAACATTGATCATAATAAGAATTAATTTTGTTGAAAATTCGTCTTTTTGGTAGAGCATTATTCTTCTTGGTAGAAAATTCTTTTTTTTTCTCGAAAATGGAACTATTTAGTTTTAAATTCATCTCTTTTGTCGAAAATGCACAAAGTTTGTTGAAAATTCAACTATTTAGTACAGGAATGGACTTCTTTGTTTTAATTAATATTTTCCAGTTAAAAATTGAAGTCATTTGTAGATAATTGGTCTTCTTTCTCCAAAATGGATTAATATTTATAGAAATTTTTCTTTTTTGAAAATTCGTCTTTTTGGTAGAACATCATTCTTATGGTTGAAAATCCATTTTTTTCTATTAAAATTGAACTATTTAGTTTGAAGGAGAAATGTCGAGAACAAAAACAAGAGAAACATTCAGAGAGTCTACGTACGTTCAAAAACTTAAATGGGACGAAACCAAATTATATGAATTTTATATACATCTTTCTTTATCAACAAATCTTTATTTTGACAGTAGTAGTAGTAATGATTTGCACAATAATCTTGTTACATCAATTCAGCACGCTGCCCAGGAATCGAAATACATGATTAATAAACAGGTTTGCATGGGGGGTCGCGTGTGTGCGCCCAAAAAAGCATGGTTCAGCGAAGACTGTTATAATTTAAAAATTGAAACCAGGAAAGCATATAGAATGTACAAGCGAAGCAATAATAATCAGTTTTTATTGTTTAAATATTTATATAACCGTGACAAGTATAATTTGACTATTAAACTGGCTAAGAATGACTACCGCAACACAATAATAACATCACTGTTTAATGTAAAGAATAGCCGAGAGTTCTGGAAAGTAGTAAAGGAAAATGAAAGCAAAAAACCATATGTAAACGGACTCGATGTAGCAGCATGGGAGCAATTTTACGAAAGAGTTTATCCCAGCAGAACATTTTCATCTGTTC
>WSXT02025337.1:0-13944 GCA_011762715.2 Neuroterus valhalla | reverse complement strand
GATTTGGGGAGGGTTCCACATGCACTAGAGGGATGAAACTCTTTCAACACACTTTTGGCCCAATTTGCTGCCATAATTAGTGAAAATATTTTGACTTTTGAAATTCGAAGTATTTTTAAGAAATTTATTTAACTCTAGGGGTGGATTTGGGGAGGGTTCCACATGCACTAGAGGGATGAAACTCTTTCAACACACTTTTGGCCCAATTTGCTGCCATAATCAGTGAAAATATTTTGACTTTTGAGATTAGAAGTATTTTTGAGAAATTTATTTAACTCTAGGGGTAGATTTGGGCAGGGTCCACATGTACTAGAGGGATGAAACTCTTTCAACACACTTTTGGCCCAATTTGCTGCCATATTCAGAGAAAATATTTTGACTTTTGAAATTAGAACTATTTTTAAGATATTTATTTAACTTTAGGGGTGGATTTGGGGAGGGTTCCACACGCACTAGAGGGTTGAAACTTCTTCAGCATAATTTTGGCCCAGTTTGCTGCCATAATCAGTGAGTTTTTTAACATACTCTTGGCCCAATCTACCGCCATGATCCATGAAAACATTTTGACTTTTCAATAAAAAAAAAAATTTGTTTTTTTTTCGTTTTTCGTAAACGTTGCGAACTTCAGACTCGTAATTTCCATCGCAAAAAGATGAATTCTCAACGAAAAAGTTTAATTTTCTACCAAAAAGGATGGATTTTAACATAATTATTATAAAATAGTTGAATTTTGTACCGGAAAAGATTAATTCTTCGCAATTTCAGACAAAAAATAGTTGAGTCCAATCACAAAAGACGCATTTTTAAAGAAATAGTCGAATCCTCAATCAGAACACATTAATTTTTTTTCAAATTTTGATTTTTTAATCGAGAAAAATTTTCCTGTCAAGAAAGAACCAAAATTCCGACCAAATTGTTCAAAATTCATGCCATTGTACCCTTGTTTGCGGATTTCTTATTGATGAACGACGAATTTTCTACAAAATAGTTGAATTTTCAACAAAATAGTTGAATTTTCAACAAAATAGTTGCATTTTCAACAAAATAGTTGCATTTTCAACAAAGAGAGATTTTCCTGTCAAGAATAAATTCCGACTGCATTGTTGAATTTTCCAACCCATGAAGATGAATTTTCAAGTAAAAAGGTTGACTTTTCAACAAAATTTTTGGATTATCCACAAAAAAATATAAATTTGCAACCGAGAATGAATAATTAAAATTTATGAAAATCTATTTTCAACAATAAAAAATGTATCAACAATGTCAACCAAATGGTTGAAATTTTAGCCAGAGATGACGAAAATTAAAAGAAAGAACTTCCAACAAAGTAGTTGAATTAAAAAAAAAAAAAAAAGAATGAATGAATGAATGAAATTCAACCAAATCATAAAGTTCTTGATACGAACAGATGAATTCTCAACTTGAAATATAATATTATATTAGTCTTCTGAACCAAAAACAGTTGGATTTCCAAATAGTGTCACTTGCGTGAATAACTATTTTTTCTGTTCTGTTTTCTATTCGACTTTAATCTTTTTTCCGCTAAGATTCAAAAAGGTTTTTCTTGTATGTGAGAGCATTCAACTGAAAAATAGTTTATATTTTTGTTTCAAATTAAATGTTTCTGGCTCACATACTTGAAAGAAAACAATTAAAACTTTAAAATTTTTCGGTTCCGTTGTTAATCTATTCTTCATTCTTTGATCCTTTCGCATTTTTATTCGTAGAATGCGCTGAATGCGCTGAATCAGTTAAATAGATTTTTCAAAGCAAGCTAAGAAATGTTTAAAACTAAAAGATGACTTGAAAACTTTCTGAAGGAAAGCCGCTGCTGTCAAGGGGTACTTCCGAGCAATATTCAAGAGATATTTACCTATATGCTGCTGTCCAGAAGAAAAGCCTAGTAAGTGACTTTTGACATAGAGGTTATTTTCTCATGCAGATATGCCTGAAAATAGTCACTATGGAAAAAGTCACTTACTAGGTTCTTCTTTGGGACAGCAGTATGTACATTGTACATGATATAACAAGTTTTCAATAAAAATGGAATCCCATTTCCCCCCCTCTTTCTATCTGAAGCCCCTCTTTTTACCTAAAATTGGACTACTCAACCGCTGGGATCCCTGAAATCGTACATTGTATAAGTTGAAGATTAAAAAAAAAAGTTGAAAAAAAAAAGTTTTTGAAGATTCATTTTACATTTAAATCGAATCATTTTAGATTCGAAATTACGACACAGAATTCATGTATACTTCGTTACGAAGCTGTTCTGTCACTAGGGGGAATTGTTGTTTATTGATGAACTATTCCTTTTTCCAGAGGAGACCCTTTGAACTTCTTTCTGCACGAAAAACCTGTATATGGTTTATCGATTCATCCTCACAATGATTTCGTCTTTGCAAGTGCCTGTGATGATGGCAGGGTTCTCATATATGATATCAGAGGCTCCACAGAATCCTTGTGTTTGGCACAATACAAAAGCGCTTTTCACTCCGTCATGTTTAGCCCCATCGATTCTAAAATACTGGCTACTGCTAATGCGAAAGAAGGAGTTAGCTTGTGGGATATTCGAAAACCGTTAGAGTAAGTATTTGCAATTTAAAACATCAAGAGTAGAACTCTCTTTACCAAGGCTTATCAATTCCGCTCAATTTTAATTTTAATTCTCTATAATCTTCAATAATTTTCAGGCCTGTGTTACGATATGGGACCGACGGACCATCGCAAAGTTGCATGTACGTAAGGTTTAATTCGGCTGGAAACAGATTGCTAGCTTTGAGAAGAAGATTGCCTCCAGTTTTATATTCAGTGGACTCTTCAAAACACCTTTGTCAATTCGATCATCGTGGATATTATAACAGTTGTACCATGAAGTCTTGCTGTTTTGCAGGAGACAATGACGAATATATTTTATCAGGCAAGAACCATTTCTGAGTGTTTGAGTATTTTTCTTTGTGTACCCACGAAATATCGGAAAATTGACCCCTTATTTTACAGGTTCTGACGACTTCAATCTTTACATGTGGAAAATTCCCACTGACGATACCCAGTGGGTCGATTCTGCACATATGAAACTGTGTGGACACAGATCAATTGTTAACCAAGTGCGTTATAACCAAAGCAGTTGTATCCTCGCTTCCTCAGGAGTGGAAAAGATCATCAAGATCTGGAGTCCATTCCCCCTAGGGTACGGTTCCTTAGGGGGATTGAAGGTAAAACAATATTTCTTTCTATCAATTTTGTTATTGAATCCTAAGTGCAAACTGACTTAGGACTAAATGAGTGCAATTATCGATGGGCCACAAGACATCGAGGTCCGCTCGCAGCGCCCCTTAAAATGGAATCAAGATTAGAAACCCATTCAATTTTGGAAATACTGTGACGCTCAATTCTTATGAAATTCCATAGTGCCCCTTCACATATTATGATATTACTTCAAATCTATACAATCCGTTGAGAAACCCGTGGAGTTCTGTTAGATTCCTTATTTCGAGTTTGTAACTCCTGAAAAACATTACATATGAGGTGACGGTTCAGGTTCTATGAAATAAGAACATTACATTTGCAGGGTGGCGAATTGACCGGGAAATGACCGGGAATATAATTAAAAACCGGTAATTTACTTGACTCAACGTAGACTATTAAAAATTCTACCAAAAGGAATACGAGAAATGACCGCTTTCTTTTTATAAATTAAAAAGAGATCTTATCATTTGATTTAAACCATGTAACGTTCCTCTAACCTAATTCTCAAAATATTTAAATATATCTATACATCATGAGAGGAAGAATTTTTATTTTTTGCATTATAAGAAAACTTTTTGCAAATTTGTTTCTCTGTGATATTTTTCAAGTTGACTCAAATTTGATAATCAAATCGATGATGGCTCAAACCTGCGGAAATTTTTCCAAAAAAATATATCTATCATGTTTTATTGGTTTTCCCTCATTTATCTGACTTGGGACAGGAAATTTCAGAAAATCATTATAGTTTTTATTTGAGGGCAGGGAGTTTCAGTGAAGAAGTATAATTTCACTTGGAACAGGGTATTTTTTACATGGAACGTGAACTTTTTAAACTAATTAGAATTCGGATTTAGACGAGAGGTATTAAAAAAAAATCGTTCCTCCAATTCAAAATTCGTCACAAGTTTAAAGTTTCCTCTACCTAATTTTAAATAAAGAAAGTACTTCAAGCAGTCGTTAGAGTAGAAGGAATTTTTCTGAATTATGATAAAAATCTTGTTTACATTGTTCATTGCAAATTTTAAAAATCAATTCATCTTTTCTCGGTAAAAAATGCAAGTATTTAGTTGAGCGTTGATTTTTGAATTTGAAAATTAAACTATTTCTTTGAGAATCTATGTACTTCGTCGAAAATTTGACTTTTTTGGGGAAATTTATCTTTATGGTCAAAAATCCGTATTTTGCTTAAAGTACATCCATTCATTTGAAGAATCATCTTTATATCTGAAAATTCATCAGTTTGGTTGAAAATCAATTACTTCAACTGAAAATGCAACTATTTAATTTTTTTCGGAAAATCGATCTTTTCTAGTTCAAAATATTCGACATTTAGGTGAAAATTTATCTTTTTGAATGGAAAATTCAATTATTTTGTTAAAACTTCACATATTTTGTTGGAAAATTGATTTTTTGTAGAAAATTATCTATTTCTTAAGAAGTTGACATTTTTCATTTCAATCGAACATCCATCTAGTTGAAAATTCTTATGTTTGGTTTAAAATTATTGTTTCAAGGCAAAAATGTGACTATTCCATTTTTGTTTGAAAATTTTTATTTTTATGGCTCGAATTTCAACAATTCTATTAAAAAATAGTATTTTTTGGTTGAAAATTGTATTTTCTGTTTGAATATTAATTTTTTGTCAAAAATTGATCTATTCTTTTTAGGTAAATGGTCATCATTTCAGTTAAACATTCATCTTTCTGGTTTAAAATTCAACTACTTCAGTTGAACATCTACAATTTCATTTGATTATTCATCATTTTGTGTATAAATGTAATAATTTGTTTGACAGTTTTTTTCGTCTGTTGAAAGATAACTTTTTTTGTTGAAAATTAGTTTTTTTGTGGTAACTAATTTTTTTTACTGAATATTTAACTTATCCCAATTGAAAATGTCATAGTTTCTTTTAAAAATCTATTTGTTTAGTTCAACATTTATTTTTCTCAATTCAAAATGTGAGTAATTACATTTTCGCTTTTTAATTTTTTTCAGTAAAAGTTATTTAAAACAATTATGCTTGGTTTAAAATTATTTTTTTGGACTAAAAGTTTTACTGCTCCATTTTTGGTTGAAAAGAATTATTTTTTGACTTTGAAATTTAACTTTTTTGTTAAAACATGATATTTTTTCTTAGAAAATGATTCTTTCTATTTGGAAATTAATCTTCTTGTTTGTATGTTAACCTTCGTGGTTGGAAATTGAAGTGTGCTAGTTAAATATTTATCTTTTTAGTTGAAAATTCATTTCTGAAAACCTTTGAATAGATTTAAAAATCCTTTAAAATATTTGAAAACCTTGGTCATGCTCTAAAATCCCTTGGGATCTTTTCATTGGAAAATTGGAAAACTCACCTTTTTGATTGAAAAATGAAGTATTTGGTTGGAAATCCGTTTTTTCTTTGTTATCGTAAATTGATTTTTTTATTGCAAGTTTAACTGTGCTCTGAAATTCCTTGGAATATTTCCAAATATCCTACAGTATTTCGAATCATTCAAAATCTTTAGAAATTCCTTGAGATATTTTCAAACTCTTGTGAATTCTTTGGAATGATTTAAAATATGTCGAATTATTTGTGAATTTCTTTAAATCTTCGAAACCATTGAAATTCCTTAATTGCTGTAAATGAATTATCCAAAATCCTTTGAGATCCTAGGAAATTTAATAAGATTAAAATTACCGAAATTCTTGGAAGTATTTTGGAAAACCTTTGATTAGATTCAAAAATCCTTCAAAATATTCGAAAACTTTGGGCATGCTCTAAAATTCCTTGAGATCTTTTCATGTATCCTACAGTATTTCGAATCATTCAAAATCTTTAGAAATTCCTTGAGATATTTTTATACTCTTGTGGATTCTTCGGAATGATTTAAAATATGTCTAATTATTTGTAAATTTCTTCAAATCTTCGAAACCATTGAAATTCCTCAATTGCTAAAAATGAATTATCCAAAATCCTTTGAGTTCCTGGGAAATTTAATAAGATTAAAATTACCGAAATTCTTGGAAGTATTTTTGAAAACCTTTGAATAGATTCAAAAATCCTGAAATTCTGATTCCCTGAAATATTTTTAAATCTTATTGAATCTTTGAAATCCTACGAAATTCTATTAAAATCCTTCGAACTTATTATCTAAAGTACCTTGAAATCATCAAAAATATTCTAAAACCTGTTAAATGTGATGAAATCCCTAAAAAGTTTAGGAATGTTTTTTCAATTCAATAAAATTTTGTTTAAAAGGGTCTATCGTGGCTGGGTTAATGATTTTGGAAACTGAATTCGAAATATAGTAAATAAAATGTTCTCTTCAATAGGGTCTATTAATATCCACACAATTAAGGAAGATGTTTTAATAAAAAATCGCAAGATTTTGTTTTGTGTCCGTTAAGTTCAAGTCCTGTTACTGATTCAAATGCTTTCAAATTTTATGGAAATCTTTTTAAAATGTCCGCTTCTGTTGAGTTCCTTCTCATTTTAAACTTATTATTTTTGCAGAGGGACTCGGGAAAGCAAGAAAAACAGCGCAGAGTATTTGCTCATAATGAGTATATTGATTTGGTTCTGCGACGTGGACATTTCATGACTCACGATTATAGTCATCAATCGACGAGAGAAGATCCTCGAATGATGGCTTTCTTTGATTCTCTAGTACAACGTGAAATCGAGGGATGGAGCTCTGGCGACGTCACGGCGCCACAAACTCCAAGTGATACCGACAATTTGAATACAAGAAACTCTCAAAATGGCACAGATTCAGACGGTAAGTTCTTCACTTATGTTAGTATACAACTTGAATCGCTCTAAGTACAATCATCTATAGTTGAAAAACTTGACATTAATTTGAATCTATTTCAACTATTCTACAGATTCGTTGGACCTATCTTCTGATCGTCAATTAATGCTCACTATTCTCGGACCGACAGTGAATTCTCGAAACTCTTCGACTGGTATGGCACCAGAAAGACCCTCAGAGTCTCCGAATCGTATAACTCGTCTCATAGCAAATCGCAGGACGAAGCTGATGAGACTAGCAGGAATGGAAACTTCAGAGACAAACACTCCCAACACTTCCACCACTGTCAACGCCACAAATGGAATTGCTGGTGAATCCAGTTGTGTTACGGAAACAGTGGCTGAGAGCTCCAGAACAAAAAGCAAATCGAAATCAAAATCAAAGCTGAAAGGTGTGAAGAGAAAATTGAACAAATCCTCCAGCAGAAGCAGCAGGACTAAAAGATCCGCGGCTTCAGAATCTCAGACTGAAGAACAGGTGGATGCAACCCAACCCAGTACAAGTTCTGGTGTAATTTCGCGAAGATCAAGATACACTACGACTCCTGTCGAATGCAACCCGAGACATTCTAGTAGTAGCAGTTCAGAGGATAGTGATATCGAGAGTTCGGTGAAGAGGAAAAACCCTGAAACTGATTCAGACAGCTCGTCAAAAACCCACAGAAGAAAACACAGGAAGTGTAAAAATAATGTTATGTTGAAAATAATGGGTGGAAAGAACAGCAGGAAAAAGAAGAAGGTCGAGAATGACACCGATGAGGAGTGGTGGAAGGATGTGGCAAATGGTAAGTCGTTTTCGCGTAAAAGTAAAAGAATATGAAAATATTAAATAAGGGCATGTCAATAGTTTTTTTTTCGGAATGAGATACATTTTTTTAAGATGCCTGAAAATCCGCACAACAAAAGTTTATCATTTTAGGAATTATAGAGAGCTCCCAGAATTTCGTTTCAAATTCGAAATCTTTCAAGTTAAGTTGCTTTTTTGCTTTTAGCTCTTTAATATGTAAATGGTTTTCAAGTGAAAGGGCTTAAATTTCAAATTAACTACAAATTCAAAGGCTTCATTTTTCGATTGTATTTAAATCTAATGCTTTCTAAACTTAATCGCTTTATTTAAGTTCTTACGCATTTTCAGTTGAAAAGCTTTCAAATTGAAATTTTTGTTCGGAATATTCTGTGATTGAGGTGTTATGAGTTTGATAGTATCAAACACGTTCGAAATCGTACAATTTTATTTGAATAGGGGCAGATTGAGTCACAAAAAATTGTTCAATCTCAATTAAAATATTGGAAATTACATATTTTAAAATGAATAACTCTAAAATAATATCATCTCATTTCGCATGCGTCAAAAGTTGAACAGTCTCAAATTTAAACTTTTCAGAATCAAGTTCAGAATTTAAGAACTCATCCTTCAGATGGAATTCACTTTCAATACTGAGAAAATTTTTATCCGTATGAGAGTACTTGCTTGAGCAGAAATTGTAAATCGTACAACAATTTAAGAAGTCAAGCTTTTTATCATTTGTCAGGTGATATTATTATTGACAAATATGAACAATTTCATACTCGAATCATTTTTGTTTTTAAGGTTATTTTCAACGTCACGTTGTAAAATATCATCCGTGATTCTAACATTATTTCAATAATAAACCTTATATATAGTATCTCAAGTATTTTGAATTTACATGATGTCACTTGAATTTAATGAAATTTTCTTTAAATCTTCTGAAATAATTTTAATATGCTGAAGTATCTTGAAGTCTGAAGTAGGTGTACATGTTACACCCGATTGATCGAGTTTTCAACCCCTCGGAGATGTAGCTGGCATTAGGAAAACCTGGAACAGGCCTGGTCCAATAAAAATTCTGGATCAACATTTTTTATATAAAATCTTGAAAATGGATAGATATACTTTTATTTTCATTTTCATAGTTTTAACAATACTTGTGTTTTCATAAATACATTTTCGGAACTTTGAAAAGTGTGAAATTTAGTACCTATTTATAAAGCGTAATCATCAAAATTGAAAAAACCCTTCCTTACTCTGAATCTTTCATTCATTAGTGTTTCTTTGACACTAAATTTTAAAATATCGCAAGCCTCATAGACCCAATAGAACTCGGCATTAAAATAATTAAATTTGACTAATTTAGGTTCAAAAGCTGAAACAGCGGAACGTCAAGAGACGCCGGTGAAGAGAACCAGCCGAATTCCTCCAACCTCAGACAGTGGTATCACTTCAGGAGTTTCTACCACCGAAAAAAATCGAACTTCAATCCAGAACAACGGAAAAGACACCGAAAGTTCAGATCACGAACAGAATTTAAAAAGTCTCGAGTCTTTCAGGAAGAAAGTGGACGCCACAAAACGCAGTTACCGCAAACGTACGCGATCGGTATCGTCCGATTCTTCCGACTAGAATCTCGTTTATCATAAACCGTCAATCTCTTTCCCTTTTGTAAATAATGGAGCTGTGATTCCTTGAAGTATATTTTTATAACACTAAGTTTAACCCCCGCGAGGTCAATCCACTTTTCTATCTTTTTTTTCTTTTTTTTTTTTTTTTTGCTTCATTTTTCGCGTTCGCCTTTCATTAATCGTACCAATTTTGTCCGCATGTTCCCAGCGTATCCAAATATCCGTCATTCGAGCGAGCAATACAAATGTTAATAAAAATCGACCATTGAATTGGTAAGATTGAATTGGTAAGATGGCTTTCTGTAGCGATTTGCTTCGAATAAAAGTCAAATCCGAATGAGTATTATTCACGATTATGAGGAACTGAGGTATACGGATTGAATTCAGTGACTGAAGGGATTTTATTTGGACTAATCGATGTATTCTTGACACTAAACGCGCACCATGGGAAAATAATAAAGTGATACGTTGGTACATAATTGTATTCTACTAAGCTGTTTTTTATAAAAACATGTGTGATTTGCGCTCATTCATCTTACAGTTATCATTAATAATAAATAAATAGGCTCTAACGTAGATTTTAAATTTTCTTTTCTCATAAGCTTTTTCCTCTCGTTCTTTGAATCAAGAAGCACGTTTGCAATACAAATTCAAGTAGTAATGCGAATATTCCCTAATCTACCACCAAACTGACGTCACTGGGATTTCTTGACGCAGCATCCTTCCTGTGATCCTGGCCGCAGTTTTTCTTTGTGTGCATGCTTAGTCACTCGTCTGCCCTGTAGTTTTATTGAAGTTCTCTCATATCATTTCTCATCGAGTAATGCTTATGGTTGAGATGAGTAACGCTGTGATTTTAATTTAGTGTTGTAAATTCGGATTAAAATAAGTTACGTTAATAAGTAAGTTCAAAATATATAGTTGAATCTATATATTTTGGAAGTTGAGTGAGGATGTATTTCTCGTTCCTTATTTTTTTGTGCATTGACAGTTCATTGGCCTATAATATCGACGTTGAAAATGCGCAGATTTTCACGGATCCAAAAGAGGAAACAGTGAACGAGAGGAAAAGTTACTTCGGGTTTTCGGTGGCTTTGTATGTGGATTCTGATAGTTGGGAAAATTCATGGATAATTGTGGGAGCTCCAAGGGCAAATATCAGTTTAATCAAAACGGTCACTGAACCCGGAAGTGTCTTCAAATGTTCTGTTGGTGGATTCTGCAAGGAGTGGATTTTGGATCCCAGTGAAGATGGAGATATCAAGTGTATGAGTGGAACTACTAGTCAATTGAGAAATAATGCTTGGACGGGGGCTACTATCGCCAAAAAAAATAGAGCGAATCCTACAGTTGTGGTATTTCATTCGCTTCGTTGACATTTTTTAAACTTCAGGGATCACAGAGATTCGCTAGTTGAATTTCAATTGAAAATTTTTTTTTCGGAGATAAGAGGATAAATAAAGGATTTCATTCATCCTAAGAACTTTTTTATTGTAAGGATATCTCGTGAATTGCATGAGACTGCCCTCTAATAATGGCGCCTTTCCTTAGCAACTTTTTACCTTATTTTCTGGAGAGAGATGTTTTTTAAATATTCCTATTTTAACTGAAATTTTTAGAGCATAAGGTGTTCTTCATTTTAGCTCTAGAATTGATTTATCTTTCGGGTTAGGGGCCGTACTTAAATTACGTAACAGGCACAAGGGGGGAAGGGGGTCAAAAGATTCAGTTACTTTGTTACGGAAAGGGGGGGAGGGCACTGATTCAGGTACGTAGTTTTCTATAATTCGGAAAATAAAGTTGAATTTCAAATCCAACAGGGCGAATTACTAACAAAAAAAGTTTAACTTTCGGCCAAAAAACATGACCATGAGAAAATAGTTGAATTTTCCACAAAATAATTACATTTTTACCAGAATTGTCGAATGTTCAACCAAATGAATTCTCAAACTACAGATGAATTTTCTACCAATTTTTCAGATTATCTTGCAAAAGAGATTACACTTCAATTAGAAACAAATGCAATTTCACCCATATAATTGAAATCTCAAGTCATAAAAACGAGGTTTCTGAAAAATAGTTGAATTCTCAAGAAAAATACTCATTCCAAACTGAGAACAATGAATCCAAATGAAAATGATCAAATAGCTGAATTTTCGATAAAAAATATGAACTTTTTACCAAGAAGACCAATTTCATATCAAAAGGCAAAATTTCAACAAAATACATAAATATTCAAACAATAAGCTGAATTTTTATCTGGAAACTATGAGTATTCTACCAATTCATTGAAAAAACGCGAAATTTGGATAAAAAACATGGATTCTCTATCAAATAGTGAAATGTTCGATTAATGACGGTTAAGTTTCGAAACAGAAATATAATATTCAAATTTTCAGATGAAAATTCAATTTCCTACCAAATGAAGCATGAATTTTCCCAGAAAATATTTACATTTTCAATCAGAAATGTAAATCTTGAAAAATTTATTCTGAGGAAATGGTTCAACTCTAAGCCAAAGAGTACATTTTTGATTTTTCAACCGAAAAAATGGATTCTTAACCTAGAAGCTTAAGGCCATGTTAAACTTACCCGATTCCTACCTTACCGATATCTTTTTTTGCAACAACTTACGTCTACACCGAAATAGATATCGAGTTGATTTTTTGAGTAAAGCCTTAGAAAACAATAAACTACAATAAAGAACACATAAGAACAATAAACTACGTTTGTTTACAACATTTTGTTCGAATTTTCAACAAAAAAAATTTTTTGCTAATTTTTTAAAATTTTGAACCAAATGTTGTATACAAACGTAGTTTATTGTTTTCTAACGCTTTCCCCAAAAAATCAACTCGATGTCTATTTCGGTGCGGACGTGAGTTGTTGCAAAAATAATCGATAATGTGGGTCACGTGACCCATGTTTAACATGGCCTTAATTTTTCACCAGAAAGACTAACTTTCAACAAGAAACCTAGTTCTTACCCATATAATTGAATTTTCTATCAAATTGTTGATTTTTTAAGCTAAAAAGACGAATTCTGAAGAAAAGAGATGATACCTAAACTCAAACAAAATAATCTTTGACCAAACAGTTGCATTTCAAACAAAAAAGGATGAATTTATAATCAAGGAGATAACCTCCCTATTAAAAATATGATTTACCAACAAAAAAATTAATTTTCAGCCAAATAGAAGAATGTTCAACAAAACACAAACTTTCCCAAAAAATAGTTCAATCTTGAACCAAAACAAATCAATTTCCTATTGAAAAAGACAAATTTTCAATCAAATAAATTGATTTCCGACCTAAAATAGTTAGAATTTTTTACTAAATAAACGAATTCTCTGCCAAAGAAATGAATCTTCGACCAAAGAAATACAATTGTGTCAACGAAATGGTTTAATATAATCTTGAAGCATAACAAATTGCTTGTCAACCAAACCAAACAGTTGAAACAAATAGATGAATTTTCATATTGAACGATATTTCTTGAGCTAGATAGTTTAATTTCCGATGAAAATATTATTTCTTCACGAAAACTGGAACGAAGTTCCAAAAAAATGTTTGGATCCTCAACCAAAATAGCTTGACTTGTAACTGTATAGTGGCAGTTTTTACTAGAAAGAATGAATTTTCAACCAGGGGTGTAAGCTTTTTATTAGAGAAACGATCTTTAACGAGAAAATATAATTTTATCCAAAAAAGATTAATTTTCGATAGAAAAATATACATCTTCGACTAGCAATGAAACATTTACATTTAAGTTGAAAAAATCAATTCTTGAATCAGATAAAAATCGAATTCTAACAAAATATCTAAATCCTCAATGAAGTTTTGAGTGTAACGATGAATCTTCAGATAAAAAAAATTGATTTCTTAACATATGACTGTAACATTCAACCGAATAGTTGTATTTTCAATGGAAAAAAGTATTTTTCTGCAAAAAGACGTTTATGGACGTCCCTTAATAAGGATGTTCTCTAGTTACAGTCAATCTCAAAATTCGATCATCTTTACGATGATTTGTATAATTGACCAAAATATATCTAATAATAAATGCTGCGTATACTAAAGAAGGCTTATAAGTATGCTTCAGGAAAAATAATTCAGGTTGAATTTGTTTATTTATTTTTATTTATTTTATTTTATTTTTATTTATTTTTAATATATCGTTAGGGAAAAGATCCAATTCTCATCTAATCCTAATGATGAAGGCCTCATTTAATTCTTGGAGAGATCCTCCACAATTCGATTTGGGTAGTGTTGATTGAAATTCGAACTTTCATTTGTTATAACAATTACAATAATTATTATTTCTAAATAAATTTTTTCAATGCAATCTACCCAAATAGAATTGTAGAGAATCCTCCAAAGAATTAAATAAGGCTTTGACCATTAGGGTTAGATAAGAATTGTAACTTTTCCCTAACGATATAGCAAAAACTAAGACTGTGAATAACTTCTGATAAATAAACAAT
>WSXT02025326.1:0-13944 GCA_011762715.2 Neuroterus valhalla | reverse complement strand
TGTGTGTGTGTATGTGTATATATATATATATATATATATATATATACATACATACATATATATATAATATTTATATATAAATAAATATATAGATTTAGATATATAAATTTCATTTCACCAGGGGTGGGGGGGAATCCGGACCGGATCCCTGGATCCAACACTGGTTTATAGATTATTGAAGCACCGCGATTTTTAATCTTTCTGGCTTAGCCCGGATGACGTTCATATATTAGGCTCGAGCCAGATCAGATGATTTTTTTCACTTGTGTGCCTGAATTTGTATTGAGAGGAAGCAATTGCAGTCATAAAATATACCAGAGAGTTACAAAAATACTTATAAAAAAATCGAGCGCACGTATTACAACAAGAATGTGTTCCATAAGGCTGATAGAATCTTAACTAAATTGATTTGAAACTATTTTTCATTAATAACACAGGCCAACAAAATTTGAAAATGTGGCCCGGAACCAGAGACCACACCCAGTGAACCCAAAGGCTTTTGCTGCGCTGAATCCGAATCCGGCTTCAAAAAAATTCCAGCACCCACAGTTTTCGAGATATTTTAACCTAAATGATTGAAAAACATGTTATTTTAAGAGGCCCCGTAACATTGCGGAAGAACATTTCTTCCCGAAACTCACGATAGACCCGTGAATAACTACTCTTCACCTTCAAAATGCAAACTCTAACTTTTCGATACGATTCTTTCCGGCCGAGGTGTGGCAAATTCAAATATGAAAAATTTCACTTTTCACGGATATCATTTTTGCTACAAAAATATTTGCCCAGGGAATGGAAGTAGCAAAACAATGTCTATTACAGCTTGTTGTATGTTGATGTTACACCAGACCCTCAAAACCCGATTTTAAATACCCCCGAGCTCTGTAACCTTCGAGTCCATAACCCCAGCCCCGCACAACCCGATTTTCTTAACCATCGAGCCCATTTATCTGCTATGCAATATCCCCAGACTCCTGCAACTCAATTTTCTTCATCCTCGAGACCAGCAACCTGCTATGCAATAACCCCAGACCCCCACAAACCGATTTCCTCAACCCCCGAGCCCTATAACCTGCGAGTCTATTACCTTAGACCTCACCGTCCAATTGCCTTAACCTTCAACTCAGTAACCTGCTTTGCAATATCCACAGACCCCCACAACCAAAATTCAAATACCCTTGAGCCCTGTAACCTGCGAATCTATAACCCCAGAATTCAAAACCCGATTTCAAATACCTTCGAGCCCTGTAACCTGCAAGTCTATAGCCCCAGACCCCCACAACCTGACTCCCCTAACCACTAAGCCCAGTAGCCTGCTTTGCAATAACCCCAGATCCCGAAAATCCGATTTCTTTAACTCTCGAGCCCAGTAGCCTGCTATGCAATAACTCCAGACCCCCACAACACAAATTCCCCCGAGCCCTGAAACTTGCGAGTCTATAACCCCAGACGCCCACAACCCGATTTTCTTAACCCTTGAGCCCAGTAACCTGCTATGAAATAACCCCAGATCCCGACAACCCAATTTCCTTAACCCCTGAGCCCTGTGACCTGCGATTCTACAACCCTAGACCTCCACAACCCGATGTCCTTAAACCTTGAGCCCAGTAACCAGCGAGTCTCTATTTATACGCTCAAAGAATCAGTACTTACCGATTGAAAAAATTGTGTTATGGTCGTCGAGGGCTATAGACTCGCAGGTTGCAGGGCTTGAGGGTTACGAGAATCGGGTTATGACGATCGAAGGCTATAGATTCGCAGGTTAACGACCTCAAGGGGTAAGGAAATCGGGTTGTGGAGGTCTAGGGTTATAGAGTCGCAGGGTACTGATCTCGAGGGTTAAAGAAATTGGGTTGTGGGGGTGTGGGGTTATTAAATTGTAGGTTACTGGGCTTGAGAAATAAGGAAATTGGGTTGTGGGAGTCTGGGGTTATTGCATAGCAGGTTACTGAGCTTGAAGGTTAAGGAAATAGGGCCGTGAGGTCTGGGGTAATAGACTCGCAGGTTACAGGGCTCGGGGGTTGAGGAGATTGGGTTGTGGGGGTCTGTGGTTATTGCGTGGCAGGTTACTGGTCTCGAGGATTAAGGAAATAAGGTTTTGTGAGTGTATTGCTGGTGTTATGGACTCGAAGATTTCAGAGCTCGGGGGTATTTGAAATCGTGTTTTGGGGGTCTGGGGTAACATCAACATACAACAAGCTGTAATAGACATCGTTTTGCTACTCTCATTTCCTGGGCAAATATTTTTGTAGCAAAAATGATATCCGTGGAAAGGGAAATTTTTCATATTTGGATTCGCCACATCTCGTCCCAAAAAAATCGTATCGAAAGGTTAGGGTTTGTATTTTGAAGGGGAAGAGTAGTTCTTCACGATGCCTTCGTGAGTTTTGGGAAGAAAAATTCTTCCGCGATGTTACGGGGCTTCGAATACATCCAAATAACGTGTTTTTGACCCTTTTAGATTGGAATATTTCGGAAACTGAGGGTGTTGGAATTTTTTCGAGGTCAGATTCGGATTAAGCGCAGCAAAAGCCTTCGGGTTTATTATGTGTGGTTTCTGGTTCTGAGAATTGTTGGCCTGTGTAATCAAGGCAAATGATATAATGATATTAATGATAATATAAAGAATAAATAATGATAAGCTCCTAAGAAGTACAGGTCTTTAACAGTTTTGCAATATTCGCAGTTCTGTATACCTGTTACCGTCAAAACCCGAAATCGATAAAATTATATGAATTATAAATTTAATATTTATTATATCATCATTTTCAAATAACTTATGAGAATTCACGGTGATTCATCGTAAACTTTTGATGACTTCGATAATATTTCTGTTGGATGCATGACCTATGCTGAAAATGTTTGTTTTTATTGGTTGAGTAAGAAAAAAGGGCAGTAAATCTCACTTCGACCTATGTGGTTGGAGACAAGGTGTAGGCTTAATCCTATCCTATCTCCAGATAACTAATACATTCTCATCGAGTGTCTCATGCTTCGCACTCGATCAAGATTCGTCCCAGACGTAAATTTTTTAAATATTATCTTCAAATAAAAAATGTCCATTGAATTCATTTTATATTAAATTATATACGTTGATCCGGGAATGCTTGTTCTGATGATGCAAAACAAAGCAATTGTTTTATTTTTAATGATTACTTCAATATTTTTCAATGATATTACAATTTATAGACAACATTGTCAGTCAAACAAAATGTATTTTATTCAACTTGTTTTTATAATTATTAGAATTCCGGTATTTTTTAGAAAACCATGCGTCTCATGGGAAAATACTTCCAAAAAACTTTGTAGATATTTTTATCGTGAAAAATGTTGTCTGTAAACATTTTCTCCTATTTTTCACAGAATGGCCACAAAACATATATGGTTATTTTAAGTATTTTTATGCCAGTGAAACGAAAACTACGCGTCTTATCAAAAAATGGACGTTCATAGATTTGTAGATCTTTCTGAATGGAATAATTTTAATTTTGGACACTTTTTTATATCTTTTACAGTTTGGCCACAAAATGGATTTTTTAAATTCTAATATGATCTTGCCAATAAAACAAATACTACGTTTCTTATCAAGAAATGGATACCGATTGATTTGTAGATCCTCCTGAATTGAGCAATTTTTTTTTGTGAACATTTTTTTCCTATACTGTACAGTCTTACAACAAATTTAATTTTTTTATTTTAATATTATTCTTGCAAATAAAGAAAAAACTACGTATCTCATCGAAAAATGATTGGCTATAAATTTGATGAACTTTTTTTGGTTTAAATTTTGTCCAGCAATTTTTCCCGCATCTCTCATAGGTTGATTGAAAAATGGGATTCTTGATTTTTAATTATTTTATTTCTGTGGACAAGACCATTACCTGTTGGTGAAAAAAGGCGTGTTAACAAACTTGAACTTATTTTTTGGACCCTAAAAACGTGTGCAAAGAGCAATCCAAATAGGTTAGTATATAAAAATTTATGAAGTATACAGAAAACAATGACAAAAACGAACGACAACAACAACAACAACAGATATCAACGTAAAACCTGTTTTTTTTCAGTGGGTCTCAAAACCTGGAGATTTAATTCAATCCGCGAAAGTCGATTTTCAAATAAAACCAATGCCTTCGAAAGTTTGAACGCGTCTGAGCCGCGTCTCTGTCGATTCTCGCGCTCCGTGCTCGTTAATAAATTTACTCCGCTTTACGATTCAGTCTTTGTAGTTTGTACTTTTTCAAGTTTTTGTTTCGATATTGGATACATTTTCAACGTCTTGTGCTGCGCAGTAAATTAAAGTTTTGCCAAAACGCGAATTTTTCTGTATCATCTTCAACTCTAAAATATATAATGCATATTATAATATTTCATGTACCTCGATTCGGGACTGCTTGTTTTTTCATCATTAGACAATTTTTTATATCTTTCTGAAATGAACCATTTTTCTTTCCAACAATTTCTTCGTATCTCGTACAGTTTTGTCTTAGACTGAAATTTTTCAAATGTTGTTTTCCACGAATAGAACCAAAACTATATGTCTCATGAAAAAGTAGTGAAATGATCATTTGTAGATTTTTTTAAGGTGAACAATTTTGTTCCAAAACATTTTTTTTCTACCTCGTATAACTTAGCCAGGAAACGGATTTTTCAAATTTTAATACCATTTTTGCCCATAAAACAAAAACTACGTTCAATCAGGTTTAACAGGATGAACTGAAATTACCAGGCCAGTGAAATGAATAAACATATTGTAAGTGTTGAACAGTTTCAGAAGATATGAAATACTTAGCAATATTGACTGGAAGTTGGTATTTTGCCTTCCCAAATATATGTTTAGTCTCAAAACGATGGTGCTATTCCTCCAAAAGCGACTTGAACCGATGGATATCGATTTCCAATATAACGCTCTTCGAATCTTGGCGAAGCTAATTTCAGGAATTTACGGAAGCTTTTGCAAGATTGAAAATTCTATTGTGTGTATTTTAGATATGCCCACATCAATAAAGGCGAGATGCTCCCTATTTCTTGTAGGTACTTTCATCTTAACTTCACCTTTTCCATTCACGTTTTTTGCATATACGTTTTTCCTTCCAATCAGTTCACGTAATCCATGAAAAACTTCTTCTCAACTACATGGACCAAATCTTGATAGGGACTGAATAAGTAATAATGATCTCTATCGGCTTCTGTACTAAATTGTGATGAAAAGTTTGAGTTTGAAATTTATGAGAAGAAATATATTTCATCACATTATACAATAAAATGATGACTACAATCCGAAATTTCTTCTAAATCCACTTCAAAAAATCTGCCCGCTGCGTGGGCGCATTCTTATCGCAAGCTTCGCGGGCTTTACGCGCGGCTTGCAAGTTTGAGCGCGCCTAGGGCGCGCGTCTTTCGGATCTCGCGCTGCGCGCTCGATGGTAATCTCGCCTCGCGCTCCGTGCATGGTTACGAATGTACCTCCCTACAGTTGTATGAGAAGCTCGTGATAGTCAGAAGCGAAGTGTCGACTACTTTAATTTGATGTGTTTGAATTGTTGAAGCTTCTCCGGCTTTAATAATAACATTCTCATTGCGTGTCTCGTGCTGCGCACTCGATCAAAGTTTATCCACAACGGTGGAGAAGTATTGTTGCCTAATTTTTTTCACATGTTGCGTAGCTTATCTAAAAACTGAATTTTTTAATTTTTAATTTTATTTTTACGTTTGAAACAAAAGCTACGCGACCAATGAGAAAAAGTATAACAAATATAGAGATATCATTCGGGTGAAGAACTTTTCTCTATCAATCTTCTGTATAGCCTCAGTCATTTTTTCAAAAATTTTAATATTTCATTTTTGTAATGAAGAATAAAAACAATGGTGTCTCTCTTCTTGTCCCATCGGCTTCTTTTCTTCCTAGAATTCCGACCAAGGTAAAGGAGGTCCGAGGGAACGAGCGTGGAGTTTGTGAGCTTGGCGTATTAACAGCAGTTTTTTCACAGAAAAGTGCGCTGTTTACATACGCGCGTGCATATTTCCCATTTATATCTAAGTACGCGCAAAACAGTCTCCTTTCGTAATTCAATCTTCATCATTTATAGAGGCTCGACCTTCATGGTATCAAAAATCTACATTTGTACAAAATACAGGTCCGGAATTTCATAATTTCCTCAAAAATTGTTTAAACGGCTCTGACAGTTAACGTTGGGCATTAACCGCTTCTTTTTCATTACCGATTGTTTCCCTAAAAAAAACTATGGGTTTTATGAAAAGCATTTCCCGGTAGGACGCGTTGTTTCTGTTTTAATCCTGAGATATCCAATTAGTTATGACGATCCCATAATTCGGCTGATGTATACGACGTGCAAAGGAATACGAAATGCGAAATTGTTAATATTGGAAAAAATATAAAATAGTATCCAACTATTCTTTTTATTCGAAATATAGGTTTGGTTTTATTCGTGAAACATATTATTGAAAATGAGAAATCAATTTTCGGGTCATATCGTGCATTATACGATTGTCCAAAAAGATTCACAGATTTGTTACTGACAATTTTTTCATATGGTGAAAAAACGCTATTGAAGATAGAAAATGTACATTCATGAAAATCAACACAAAGCACTTACATTCAAATGTACAACAACAAAATTTGCATAGCTATTGTGCGGCGAAACCTAAAGCCAACCACGAACATGAACATTCTCTACGAAATAATAGGTGCACTAATATAACTTTTCGAGTAGTAAAAATACTTGAATTATGAAACCAAGGTACATAAGGAATAGTCTTTGTAGAGATCCTTTAAAAATGCTCTGCTGTAGCATAAATAATGATATAAGATTTATGATTCACGATTTTCTCTTTTTGCTATATTGTGATTTCTTTTTCAGTAAACTATATATTCATTTAATAAGATTAAAAAATGAAAGATGCCGTAACATCGGGAGGAGGAAGTGTCCATGTAATACCTTAATAAAAAAATATATGTTCACTTTTTATGACTTCAGTCTTCTTCGTGACGCACATGCACCATGATCTCATAGACATGATATTCTTCTATGATCTCGGAAATATGATCTATGATCTCTATGTAACTCGGAAAAACCTGTTATTATCGTCGGTACAGAATATGGCAGGTGGTGTTAAATACACGGGGGATCGATCGTAAAACGCAAGAGAAGGTAAGGGTAGTATATCAAGATTTACAAAATGGAGAATGAGAAAAAAAATCTTATAAAAATTTTAAGATTTTGCAAAATTAGTTTGTTGCAGAGTATAAGGTGAATTATACAGTACGGTTTAATTAACACATTCGAAAAACAGGGAAAAATATTTCTTATTTCATTTGTTCAGAATCTTAGTTTTTCAATAGATTATCTGTAATAACACAATCATGTACATTTCTGCATTTTTATTATTACATTTTCATCGAGAAGGTATTAGATTTATGTAAAATTTGACCCTCCCGGTTTTTGTCAAATGTCCACGTTTTGAGACCCCCTGAACCCGAAAAACAGGTTTTTACGAATGTGTCTGTCTGTATGTATGTCTGTCTGTGAGCACGATAACTTTTGAAAAAACTAATCTATATGATTGGCCTTTGGTCGACTCTTTCAGTCTCAGGAACTAAAGGTCAAGTTCGTTAGCCAGCCACTTTGGATACAAATTCAAAAAGTTGGAGCATTTTGAATATTTTTGGGACCATTTTTTTTCAAGATTCAAAAATCTTAAGTACGACTTTCTGTAGTAAGTAATACGCGGAACAATTTATCCCAATGATTTTTTTTGACGAAAACAAAAATGTCAGAGTTATAGTATTTTCAAAATTCAAAAATATAAACAAAAATGAGGGCTTTCAGCCAAACAACGCAAGATACGAAAAAAAGTTAGAGGACAAAAATGTTTCTTTTGGGAAGCCCTACAAGATCGTGAAAACAACTTTTTGAATTTTCTCAAAAAATCGAAAATTCCCGTTTTGAGCGCATCAAAAATAATTAAAAATAATCTGTAAACTCGATAACCTTGGAGAGAATGATTATATTTGATCGTGCTTCAGCACCTATTCTGAATGACCGAAAATACGAATCGAGTTCGGTAACCATCTGTTTTGGATCAAAAATAGGAGAGGGGAGCATTTTGAAAATTTTTTTGGATTTTTTTTCCAAGACTTAAAAATTGTAAGTACGGCTTCTTGTCGTAGGTGAAGAATAAAACAATTTATCTTCATGATATTTTTTGATAAAAAAAAACATTGTCAGAGTTGTGGCATTTTCAAAATTCAAAAATATAAACGAAAATCAGAATTTTTTAGCAGAATAAAGCAAGATTGAAAAGAAAGTCAGAGAGAAAAAATGTTTTCTCATGAGAGCCCTACAAGATGGCGAATACAACTTTTTGAATTTTCTCAAAAAATCGAAAATTCCCATTTTGTTCGCACAAAAAAAAAAAGAAAAATAATCTTTGAACTCGATAACTTCCGAACGAATGATCATATCCGATCGTGCTTTGGCACCCATTTTAAGGGATCAAAAATATAAATCGAGTTCGTTAACCATCTGTTTTGGATCAAAAATAGGAGAGGGGGAGCATTTTGAAAAAATTTTTGGATTTTTTTGTTTCGAGACTCAAAAATCGTAAGTACGGCTTCTTGTAGTGGGTAAAAAGTGAAACAATTTATACTCATGATTTTTTTTTATAAAAACAAAGTTGTCAGGCATTTTCAAAATTCGAAAATATAAACGAAAATGACAATTTTCAGGCAAACCACACAAGATATGAAAAAAAGTTTAGAGTAAAAAATGTCTCTTTTTGGGAGCCCTCCAGGATGATCTTTACAACTTTCCGAGTTTATCGAAAAAAAGAAAATTCAAATTTTGGTCGCACAAAAAATAATGAAAAATAGAAAGATTCATTTTTTAGTAAAACTATGCAAGCTACGGGAATATATATTTGAACTAAACTTGCGCACCAAAAAAAAATCTGCAAATTTGGTAAAATCAACTTTTTGATAGGACAAGTAGTTTTTGCTTCATCTATAAAAACCATAAAATGAATTTTTTTCAATCAGGAAAAAAAACTGTAAAAATGAAATAATAAAATTTTTGAAAAATTGACTAAGGCTAACACTGAAGATTGATAGAAATAGTTATCCACACCAAAAGAATATCTGTAAATTTGCTATCATTTTTCCAATCGGACGCGTAGTTTTTGTTTCAATCGTACAAAATAAAATTAAAAATTGAATTTCTAGGAAAACCACACAACATATGGAGAAAATTAGGCAACAAAACAACTCTATCGTTCTGGACAAACTTTGATCGAGTGCGCAGCACGAGACACGCGATGAGAATGTATTCGTTAGAGCCGGAGAAGCTTTAACAAAAGATAATTCACACTCATCAGATAAAAGTAGTCGAAATTTCGCTTTGAAGTTTCACGAGCTCTATATAAAACTGTAGAGAGGTACAAAGGCCGAGCTCGTAGCGCTAGGTAAATTCATAACTGAGCGCGAGATGAGATTACCATCGAGCGCGGGTCGCGAGATTCGAAAGACTCGCGCCGTAGGCGCGCTCAAACTTGCGAGCGAAGCGAGCCGCGCGCGGAGCGCCCGATAAGAATGTTCCCGCGCAGCGGGCAGATTTTTTATGATAGACTCATGTGATACTTGTTCTATAAGAAATTGAAAAATTTCATCCAATCGAGTCGGTCGAACTGTCTTTCATTCTGTAGTCTGACAGCACGATAATTTTCGATAGAATTTTGTAACCCGCGTTTTCTTTAATACCCTATGTGAGTGAAGTTATTTGCTATTGGCAAAAGTGCGACATCTCTCCAACAAAAATTTCAAAGCCTCTCTTCAAAGCAAATGGGCAACGACTAGTCATAGAAATAGTGTAAGTCATCTAACCTCGAAATGGCAAAGCGCGTAATAGAAATAATGTAGATCACATACCTTCCTCTTTTCCCAAGTCTCGTGGGGGGCGGAGAGACACTCCTGTGACTGGGATTGGGGATAATGTAGGTTACATAACCTCAAATTGGTAAATCGTGTTATGCGGGAGACATGCCGTACTTTTGACACTTTCGAGGGTGACAGCTGCCGCAGAGAGATGATTCGGCGTGGGAGACTTGCCACAAAATCGCCAATCTTCTCGGGACAGATGGCGAAGGAGAGACTTGCTTCAAGAGAGGCATCAGAGGAAAGGTACTTCAAACTTGATTCCAGTCATGTTCTTGACTCGAAAATAACATGTCAAATGACTTTATTAACGTGTAAAGCCGAAAAATTGCAATTTTCTCAGTTGTTTTATTTCTAACATAAAAAGTGTTAGAGCAATCTTAATGGCATCAATTAGTTAGTTACAGTCAATTAAATTACGAATAAAATGAGCCTTTGATCGACCTGATCGGATAATGCCAAACCGAGAAAATCAGAAAAAACCAGAAAATTTAGGGCTAAATGCGTTAAAAAAAGTTTTAGAACATGACTCCAAACTTCTGAGCGCTCGAAAGTAGCCGAAGAGTGGGGGAAGAAGGAAGGTAGAAGAGGCGTAGCGCGGCACGTTATATTTGTTTCGAATATCTCGTCAACAACTTTAGCTGATTTATCACTTTTTGTGTTTTGGCATGACATAACCCTAGGAAATTACCAATTATACTCGATATAAGAAATAACCAAAAAATAAGTCAGTATTGCATATTTTATGAAACAAATCTGCATGATTAAAAATACAAATGAACAGTATTTTTTATGTTAAAATATAAAGTTATTATTTTATTTACATAACTATTCAAGTACGTATTTTAATGCGTACAAAACGAAGACACGTGCTTCAATTTTAAGGCAAATAATTGGCCATCTGAGTTCGAAGATGAATTTACATTGGACGAAGCTGAGTTCGAAGATGAATTTACATTGGACGAAGAATTCATTGAAATGATGATTTTATTGTATCAGAATATGTCGTTGAAGATTTTGAGGAAATTGATAATATTGAGCCTACGAGAAAAAGGAGAAGAATATTGTAATTTTTTATCTAGATGATTAATGTGTCAGTATAAAAGTTTTGTACGTATAAAAATACGCATTAAAATAGTTATGTTATTAAAAGAATTACTTTATATTTTAGCATAAAAAATACTGTCCACTTGTATTTTTAATCCTGCAAATTGATTTGTTTCATAAAATATGCAATACTGACTTGTTTTATGTTCATTTTTTATATTTTTCATTATTGTGTATCTTCTACCTTCCTTCTTCCCCCACTCCTCGGCTACTTTCGAGCGCTTAGCAGTTTGGAGTCATGTTTTAAAACTTTTTTAAACGCATTTGGCAACATTTTACTGGAAAACCAAGATACACATTTTGTTTTGCTTTAGTTAAAGTTTCAAAATCCGTTTTGAAAATTGAAATCGGACCATTGGTGCACCATACAGACATTTTATTTCTAATTCGATTGCCTATAACTTATTAATCGTTGCCAATAAGAACATGACTGGAATAAAGTATGGAGTGCCTCTCTTCTGATGGTACAGTCAGTTTCCTGCAAAAGTTTTTGTCACAAATCACTTATTAAATAATCCCTGTTGCTTGGACTAAAAAGAGACATGAGTACAGCTGCTCGTAGGTTGTGTTTCTAAATTATCTGCCTTATTAAACCTTCCCACCTCAAAACCAATGAATTTTCTGTTTGACAAGAAGTATAAATCACGTTGAAATATTGCCATTCGGATATTTCTAAATTTCCTTAAATTATCCGTGCCTATTACTACCCTGCGGCTTTTCGTTCTTTCTTCTCACGCATTGCGCCCTATCATCCATTCCCTTCTTTTCTCCGATATGACTTGGCAGCGTTTTTTCTCTCCTTCAAAAGTTTTCATTTCACCCATTGTTTCATATCTATTTTCCTCACTTCCTTGTGTTACCATAAACCATACCTTTCCTCTTTCTTGTATCCCTCCATTCTTTTTGCTCCTTCCAGCCTTACTTTTGCTCCATTATCGCTAATCACTCTCCTTACTGCTCCCTCTTCTGTTCCACTTTTTGATTCGGCACCCTTGATCACAACAATCTTCTGCTTAGCCCTTGCTTCTTATTTACTCAATCTATCTTCTATCGCTATCGCTATGCTCTCTCTCGTTTTCTTCTTCCTATTCTTCCCGATTCTTTCGTAATTCTTTAACCTCCTCCTTGGTCTCATCCTCTTTCCTACTTGAATCATATAGTCTTCTTCACACTTTCTCTCTTGATTCCTTTATAATTTATACTCTCAAATCCACCCCCCCTCTCTTCTGAAAGTATTATAAATAGGGCAAAGAAGAGAAATGGACGGAGAATGGCAAGGTGGAAATCAAGAGAATGCGTCGGGATTTACTAGACAGCCTAAAGGTAGAGAGTTGCGAACTTGGTCAGCCATTAACCTCGATCAATCAGCGCTGAGCTGGTTCTCCCACTTCTCTGCTTGAGGCAAATAGGGCTCTCTAGGATTAGTAAAAGATGTCCACGATTCACCTTGACCAATCCGCGCTGAACAAGTTCGCAACTCTTTACCTTGAGGCTCTCTAGGATTTACGGAAGGCAAACAAATATGAAGACGAGAACGAAAGAAGAGGGGGGAGTGAAAAAGGCATTCTGGAATGTGTCAGGAATAAAAAACAAGGATGAAGGTTTATGGGAGGGACTGGAAAAATGGGTCGTTTTAATGATGAGCGAGACATGGATGTAAGAAAATGACTGAAAAGAGATAGAAAAAAAGTTACCAAGGATGCGTTTGGAATATGTAAGAAGCAAGGAAGAGAGAAGGATGGGTGGCATGGTATCAACAATGAAAAAGGGTCTTGTGGAAGAACATGGATCTGAGGATGATGGCGAAACAAAGGACGAAGTAATGATGAGAAGAACTAAAGTTTGGGAAGAAGGGTAAAGGTAGTATGTGTTTACAAGAGAAGAGGAGAAGAGGAGGGATGGGAAGTTATAAGGAAATGGATTGAAGAAAAAAGAGGAGAGCTGGTATTGATTGGGGGTGATCTTGATGCATTTACTGAAGATCAGGCAGGAGAGGTATGGGATGCAGAGGAGGAGGCGTTCATGAAGAAATCGAAGCATAGAGGAAGAGATCGCGAGGGTAGGGTAAAGCTGAACTTGATAGGAGTAGCAGAGTGGTTCATCTGCAATGGAAATACAAAGGGGAACGATGATGGCGAAATAAAATTCACAGAAGAAGGAGAGGCCGTAATAGACTACATTCTAGCAGCAGAAGGAGTAAGGAATCTAATGGTGGGAATGGAAGTTGGTGATGAGATAAGATCTGAGCACTCTCCGGTAGTAGCAAAATAAAAAGAGGTTATAGACATTCTAGAGGTGCAAATAGAGGAGGAAAGGTAAGAAAGGAAAACATAGGGCGCCGGAAGAGAGAAAAGCTGAAAGAATTCAGGGAAACAATGAAGAATAAGAATCTAAAAGGTATGAAAGAGGAAGGGGTAGAAGGAATAGTAGAAAGATTGAAGAGGGCGATTGATAGGGTAAAAGAGGCGATAAGACCAAGAAAAGAGGGGGACACAGAAAGAAAGGGTTGGTGGGATGAGGAATGTAAGAAAGGTAAAGAAAGGATAAAGTTGAATGTAAGAGAATGGAGGAGGGGACGATCAGAAGCAAAAATTACAATAAGAGAAAACGAGTAGTGAGAGAATGTTAAACGAGATAAGGCAGAAGTAAAAGGTAAGAGATCTAGAGGAGGTAGAGAAAGCAGCGAAGAGAGAAAACGTATGGGAGGTAATAAGCAGACAAATAGGACGAAAGAAAGAAGTGAATAAGGATATAAAAAGGAGTATATGAACGGAGTACTTCAAAGGACTGTTGGGAGGAGAAAAAAAAAGTTTAGAGAAGAAGAGAAGAAGGTTATAGAAAAAGAGGTAGAAGATAGAGGAAGGGAGGAAGTAAGCGAGTCAATAGAAAGT